>JAABKJ010006573.1:0-21830 GCA_011634705.1 Andricus grossulariae
CCACAATGTCGTATTTCCTGTCCAAATAGACAAATGCTAAATAAAATAGTTGAATTTCCTACCTGCAAAAATGAATTTTCAACAAAATATTCGAATTTTGAAACAAAAAAATTAAATATTAACCAAAAACAGTTTAATTTAACAAAAAACACATGAATTCTCAGCGCAAAATTAAGTAGTTAATATTTTAACCAAAAAAATGAATGTTCGAAAAAAATATTTAAATTGTCAACTAAAGAGTTGAATTTTGAGAAAAATATCTGAGCTTTTAACCAAATAGTTAAATTTTCAATCTACAAAGATGAATTCTCAATCTAAACGTCGAATTTTCAACAAAATACATGAATTTTCGAATAAATAATTGAATTTTTAACTAAAAAAGAAAAAATATTGATAATCAATTTTATATTACAATTATACAAAAAATTAGTCATGCTCTCGAAAAACAAATCCCCTGACTTTAAACAAAAAATCCCTAACATTTTCAGGTTTTCCCAGGTGAATAGACACCCTGATTATCATATACATGCACCTGAAAAAAAAAACGATTCAGCAGTCTTTTTCTGTTCAGCAGAGAACAAATTTGAAAACAAATTTTTTTTCATTAAGGGAATAAAAATTCCAGGACCATGAGCAAAATTCAAGGACTTTTCCAGGTCTTTTTCAGGTAGAAAAAAATTCAGCTGTGAAAAAATTCCTCTCTAGCTCCGCTGGTATTCGAACCCAGGTCTACAGATTGTCGATCTAGTGCACGAGACACCAAACACTAGACTGGCAATCTGTAGACCTGGCGTTCGAATCTCGGCGGGGCTAGAGAAGATTTTTTTTTCACAGTTGAAGACTATAATTTTGGTTTAGAATAGTAGATCAAGAACCGTCATTCCATCAATAAAAAAAACTACTAAAAATAACAGGGAAAAGTAAGAGAAACAAGTAACTAGTTGTCGATATCGTTACCATTTCAAAATATAACTTTTTCTCAGTTACTTTTGAAAAAAAGTAACTATCGTTACTTTTTTAGTTACTTTTGTATTTTAAAATATATATAAAAAATATACACAGGGGGGCCGAAAAAATGTATTTTCAAAATTCCCCGATTTTCCCCTGACCAATTTTTCATTTTCTCTGAACATTAATATTCAAAGACCATCATTTTAATCTTGTAACATATTTAACACAGAATCTTTTATAAGTGGAATACATGAATTTCAGATTAAAATTCAAAATCTTGACTTTTATTGATTGATTATAACCAAAACAGATGACTTTTCTACCGTGAAAGATGAATTTTCGAATAAATAACATGAATTTTTAACAAAATAAAGAAAAAAGTTTCAAATTTCTTACCCCTCAGAGATGGTCTGAATCAAATGGTCCAATTTTCAAACAAAAAAAGAATGCATTTCAACCAAAAATAGTTGCATTTTCAAACAACTAATTGAATCTTAGAGGACAGTTGAATTTTCATCCAAAAAAGATAAATTTTTAACAAAATACTTGAATTTTAAACAAAATAATTAAATTTTCAACAAAATAGTTGAATTTTTTATTAACAAAAATTACTTTTCAAACAAATAGCACAATTTGCAAATAAAAAGATTAAGCTTCAACTAAAAATAGCTGCATTTTCAAACAAATAGTTGAATTTCTAACAACAAATTAATTTTTAACCAAATAGTTGATCTTCAAAGACAAACAAAAAATTTTTAGAAGAAAGCTGAATTTTCAACCCAAAAAGTGGAATTTTCAACAAAATAATTAAATATTCAATAAAATAGTTAAATTATTAACCAAATAGTTAGATTTTCAAAAGAGACAGATGAATTCTTTAAAAATAATGTAATAGTCGATATTTCTACCAAAAAATGGGAAATTTCTACCAAAAGAGATGAATTTTAAAATCAAAAGACGAATTTTCAAACTAGAAGATTAATTTTCTACCATAAAATACGAATTTTCAACAAAAAACATGAATTTTCAAACAATTTATTGAATTTTCAACCAAAATTATGATTTTTTAAACTAAAAAACGAATTTTCCACAAATAAAGATTTTTTAGTGAAGGAAGAAAAAAAATGTCATCCAAATGGTTAAATTTTCAAGCCAAAAGACGAATTCAATAGGTTTTATTCCAATTCATGTTAATATAATTATAATATTAACAAATATTCAAAATGTAATTTGATTAACTGGGTAATACATTGATATTTGGAATTTATTTATATCATATAAAGGTATAATTAAAATAATTATAACTGATAATAATAAAGCAATAACACCACCTAATTTATTAGGAATTGATCGCAAAATTGCATAATAATACATAGAATTCCCTTAATATCTTTAAAATTGCTTGAAATTTAATTGAAATCTTCAAAAATGTATAGACATTCTTTGAAATCTTCGAAATAATGAGATAATCTTCGAAATTTGTAAAATCCCCTAAAATATTTTAAATATTGGGAGGTCCAATAAATCCCATAAATCTTGTAAAATTCCTTGAATTTTTTGAAAATCTTACCAAATTCTTTGACATCTCTTGAATTTTCATGAATCTCTTGAAGTTCTTTGAATTGTTTTAAAATAACTTAAAATTGAAGTGAAATTATTAAAAGCATTATTAAAAATGAGTAAAAGATTAATAATGTAAACTTATTCATCAAAGTTTTCTAGAAAAAAAGTTCAATTCCCTAGAAATCTTTAAAATCCCTTGAAATCTTTGGAATCGCTAGGAATCCCTTAAAATTTAAATCTCTAAAAATTAGTTATCTAGAAATCCCTCAAAATCTTTGGAAATCCTACACAATTTTTTTTTCATACCTTGAAATTCTTTGGAATCTTTTAAAATACCCTAAAATCGTTGAAAAACTTTGAAAATTGTCAAATACCTTTATGCCCTTTAAAATGGTTGAAATCCGCAGGAATCCCTTGAAATAAATGTTAATTTATTCCCTAAAGATTTAATAGTAATTAGTTGAAATCCCTTAAAAATAAAATAAATTTAATTTAAATTAATTAAATCTGATGAAATTGTTTGAAATCTTTCAAATCCCTTGAAATCTTTGGAGTCGCTGGGAATCCCTTAAAATTTTAATCTCTAGAATTTAGTTATCTAGAAATCCCACAAAATCTTTGGAAATCCTACAAAATTCTTTAATTTTTTTTTTAAATCTCTTGAAATTCTTTACAATCTTTTAAAATCCCCTAAAATCTTTGAGAAATTTTGAACATTTTCAAATTCCTTTATGCCTTTCGAAATGGTTGCAATCCGCAGGAATCCCTTGAAATAAATTTTAATTTCTTCCCTAAAGTTCTAATAGTAATGAGTTGAAATCCCTTAGCCCCTTGAAAATAAAATTAATTTAATTTAAATTAATTAAATATGACGAAATTGTTTAAAATTTTTAAAATCTCTTGAAATCTTTGGAATCAGTAGGAATCCCTTAAAATTTCATTCTCTAGAATTTAGTAATGTATAAATCTCTTAAAAGTTTTGAAAATCCTAAAAAATACTTTGAAATCCCTTGATTTTTTTAAATCTCTTCAAATTTTTTTTTTAATTTTTTGAAGTACCCTAAAATCTATAAAAACATTAAAAAAATTTTTAATTTATCATGATCTTCGAAAACGTTAAAATCCGTAGAAATACCTTGAAATAAAATTTAATTTATTCCCTACATTTCTCTAGAAATTAGTTGGAATCCTTAAAAGCCTTGAAAATAAAATAAAATTAATTTAAATTATTTAAATCTTATGAAATTCTTTAAAATCTTTAAAAATAACTTAAAATCTTAAAAATATGTACTTTGAAATTTGTGTGATTCCTTCATATCCCTGGAAATTGTTGAAATCCGCAGAAAAACGCTTTGAATAAAATTTAATTTATTCCCTGAAGTTCTCTTGAATATAGTTAAAATACCTTAAAATTCCTTGAAATCTTAGAAAATTGTGAAAATCTATAATATAAGTAGAAATAAGTAGAAATCATTTTAAATCCTTTGAATATAAATTAAAATAAACTTATTCATTAAAATTGTCTGAAAAAAATGTTCAAATCCCTACAAATCTTTAAAATCCCTTAAAATCTTTGGAATGGCTAGGAATCCCTTAAAATTTTATTCTTTAGAATTTAGTTATTCAGAAATCCCTCAAAATCTTTGGAAATCCTAAAAAATAATTTGAAAACCCTTGAACTTTGAAACTTTTTTAATTTCTTCATGCCCTTCGAAATTGTTAAAATCCGTAGAAATACCTTGAAATAAAATTTAATTTATTTCCTAAAGTTCTCTAGGAATTAGTTGAAATCCCTTAAACACGAGCTTAAACACCTTGAATATAAAATAAATTTAATTTAAATAATTATACTTTATTAAATCCTTTGAAATCTTTAAAATCCCTTGAAATTTTATTTTCTAGAATTTAATTTGAATGAATTACATCTTATGAACTTCTTTGAAATCTTTAAAATCCCTTGAAATCTTTGGAATCGCTAGGAACCACATGATATTTCATCCTCTAGAATTTAGTTATCTAGAAATCTCTTAAAATTTCTGGGAATCCTAAAAAAATACTTTGAAATCCCTTGATTTTTTTAATCTCTTGAAATTCTTTGGAATCATTTTAAATACCCTAAAATATGTTGAAAAACTTCAAAATTAAAAAAAATGCAATTGTTGAATCCGTAGGAATCCCTTTAAATAAAATTTAATTTATGCCCTGTTCTCTAGAAATTAGTTGTCATTCCCTAAACCCCTTGAAAATAAAACAAATTGAATTTTAATTAATTAAATCTGATGAAATTCTTTGAAATCTTTGGAATCGCTAGAAATCTCTAGAAATCTCATTCTCTAGAATTTATTTATCTAGAATTTCCTTAAAATCTTTAAAAATCGTAAAAAAATCTTTAAAATCCCTTGTTTTTAATCTTTTGAAATTTCTTGAATTACAGTGAAACCTGGATTTAGCTCCCCTAGATTTTGCCCTTCCGAGAATTGACGCCGCGCCGTGGGGATACGTGAGAGGCATTTGCGGGGGGATGTGCGGTGTGCACTCAAACGTGACAAAACAGAGAGAGAAACAGGAGAGAGATAAAACAGGATAGAGACAAAATAGTTCCGAGTCTGTGGATTTAACGTCAAGGTCAGCCCCAAAACCGGCGCTAAATCCGGGTTAGACTGTATTTTAAAATAATAAATAAATAAATCATTTTTTTTTGTTTCTCTACTTTTGCATTAATTCTTTCAATATTTTAATATTATTTATTTCTATGCTGGTTTTCTGATAATGATTTTCTATGCCAATTTTTCTAGAAACGCGAAAGAATGATGAAAAATTCATTGTAGGCCTATACTGAATTTCCCATAATATTTTTTCGTAAGGGGCAAACTACATTTAAAGAGTAACTAAAAAAGTAACTAGTTACCAATTTGTTACTTATTTAAAAAAGTAACTTCATTACGACTATTATAAAAAAACTAGTTAAAAGAATTTAGTCATTTCTCATCACTAAAAATAATACTATGATTCAAATTAATATATTTACATTGTTAGTGAATTAGTAACAATTGAGATATATATTAAATAAATATACCTACTTGGTAATTGTTGAATGTTAAAATATATAAAATATCTGTTAAGAAAGTATGTGGAAAATAAAATGAAGAGGTTTTAATGCACAATCCAGAATTATTATTTCAATTACAATTTTAGTTTCTAAAATTAGTTGATCTTTTAATTAAAACTACAATATTAGTATCAAACGTCGAAAACTAAAATTCTACTTTGACAGACGTCGATTCTTGAAAATGTTTGTCAACTGAATAATTGAAAGTCGAATAAGCAGAGCCCTTATAAAAAGATAAGACTAAGGCAGATTTAGACACTAGTTTCACTACACAATGAAAAACGACAGACCATGCGTGGAAATCGAAACAAAAATTTTCTCATGCAGGATAATAAATTATTTAAATGAGAAAAAGAATAGTTGTGTCCTAAATAAGGTTTGGGTTCAATACGAATACAAATTAAAGGGTCATAAAATAAGAAAAGGCTCAAAATAATAATTTTTTTCTGTTTCATTAAAGTAGGATTTCATCAAATTAAAATTTATATTCGAGTAATTGAACAAGAACTTCAATAAATATGAAGAGGTGTTTTTGAACGAAACATTTGTAAGAGTTTAGAATTTTGGTAGGAAAATTGAATTAGTAAGAAAAGCTCGATTTCCAAACTGATCAGAGAATTGTCGTTTTTCAGAATACTCACTTTAACATAACTACCGTTAATTATAGCCTTTTTGCAAGTTTTGTTCTAAGGAGCGCTTACTATTATCTTGCGATACAAGCGCTTTACTACTATAGCAGAAGGGCGCCTCTGAACTTGCCTGAGCGTGGCAGCAGCAATAAGTCCTACAACAGAAGGAAATCCATCCAGAGGCCCAAAAATCACCGAAGAAAACCCAAAACCTTTTAGCAATAGAGAGTCTTTACGCTTTTTATTTAAATAACATTTCAATTCGAAAGAGACTTTTCTAAACCTTCCATTTTTTCATTCCTTTGAGGGAAATGATGGGAGAGAACGACGGTAGAATGAGGGGAAGGGAAAGAGAGGCAGGCAAGGAGGGGAAGCGAGGGAAGGGGAAGTATGTGCAATGAGGGGAAATGATGGAGGCGGAAGTGAGGGAAATGTGCGGAGGGAAAACTGAGGGAAAATGCGTGGAGAAAAAGGGAGGGGAAAGTAGGGAAAATGAGAGGAGTAGACGCAGGGGAAGCGAGGGGAAACGAGGAGTTGTAGGGGAAGTAGATAAAGTAGGAAAAACTAGGAGGAGTAGGAAAAGCGAGAAAAAACAAGAAAATGGGAGGTAGATGAAGCAGGGTAAACGAGGGGCAGTAGGGGAAACGAGAGGAAATGAGGGAAGTCGATGTAGGGAAAGCGAGGGGAAATGAGCAGAGGGGAAGTAGGGGACGGGATGGGAAATTAGGGAGGAAGTGGAAGATAATGTAGGGAAAAGGAGGGGAAATGAGAAAAGTAGACGTAGGGGAAGCGAGGGGAAACGAAGAGGAGTAGGGGAAGTAGATAAAGTAGGAAAAACTAGGAGAAGTAGGGAAAGCGTGGAAAAACAAGGAAAGGGAAGGTAGATTAAGTAGGGAAAACGAGGGGGAGTAGGGGAAACAGAAGGAAATAAGGGGAGTCGATATAGGGAAAGCGAGGGGAGATGAGTAGAGGGAAAGTAGGGGACGTGAGGGGAAATTAGGGAGGAAATGGAAGGGAAACTAGGGGAAAGGAGGGGAAAGGAGAGGAGTAGACGTAGGGGAAGCGAGGGGAAACCAGGAAGAGAAGGGGAAGTAAATAAAGTAGGGCAAACTAGGAGGAGTAGGGGAAGAGAGGAAAAACGAGAAAAGGGGAGGTAGATAAAGTAGGGAAAACGAGGGGGAGTAGTGGATGCGAGAGGAAATAGGGGGAGCTAATGAAGAAAAGCAAGGGGAAATGAGCAGTGCGGAAGTAGGGGACGTGAGGGGAAATTAGGGAAGGAATGGAAGGGAAATAAGGATGAGGAAGTGGGGGAAGTGAGGGAGAATTAGGGGACGTAGGGGATGGAAGTAAGTTAAGCAGGGGAGTAAGGGAGTGAGACGAAATAAGAGGAGCGGAAGTAGAAGTAAGTGGAAATGAGGGGAGTGGAAGTGGGGAAAGTGAGTGGAAGTAGGAGAAGTGAGTGGAAACTAGGGAAGTAAAATTAGGGAAAGTGGGAGAAGTGGAAGTCGGGGAAATGAGGAGACTAGAAGTAAAAGAAGTAAGGTTAAAGTTAGGGAAGAGGAAGTATGTAAAATGAGCAGAAAGGAGTGAAGCTGAAGTAGAAGTAATGGGAAATTAGGGGGGGGGGTATGCAATTAGAGGCGGGGAAGTAGGGGAAACGTGTGAATGGGAAGTGAGGAAAGTCACGGAAATTAGGAGAGAGCAAGTAGATGAAATGTGTAAAGGGGAGGTAGGGGAACTGGGAAAAGAAGTAGGTGAAGTGGGGAAAATTAGGAGAGGGAAAGAAAGAGGAAATTAGGGAGGTAAAGTAGGGCAAGTGAGGAAATGGGAAGTATGTGAAATTTGAGAAAATTAGAGGAGAGAAATTTGTGAAGAAGTAAGGGAAAATTTGCGAAGGGAAATTGAGGGGAAATGAGGGGGAAGAATGTAGGTGAAGCGGAAGGTAATAAGCAATGAAAGGAAGTAAGGTGAAATTAGGGGAGTAGACGATAGGGAAGCGAGGGAAAGCGATTAGGAGTAGAGAAAGTAAATAAAGTAGGGAGAAAGATAAGAAGTAAGGGAAGCGAGGAAAAATAAAGGGAGTGAAGTAGGGAAAGCAAGGGAAAATTAGCGGAGGGGAAGTAGTAGGGGAAATTATGGAGAGGTAGTAGAAGTGAGGGGGTTGAGGGGGAAAAGTCGGGAACATGAGGGGGGGGGAATGGAAAGTTAGTAAAATAAGGAAAAAGACGGGAAGTAGGGGAAGAGAGGTGAACTAGGGAAAGAGAGGGAAAATAAGGGGAGTAGAAGTAGGAGAAGTAAGTGGAAAGGAGGGGAGTAGAATTAGAGAATGTGAGAGGAGTGGAAGTAGAGGAAGTGAGCTTAAAATTAGGGAAGGGAAAGTATGTAAAATGAGAGGATATTTGTGAAGGGGAAGTAGGAGAAGAGGCGGGAAATTAGGGAAGAGAATGTAGATGAAATTAGGGGACGGAAAGTAGGTGAAATGTGTGAAAAAGAAGAAGCTGAAATGAGGGGAATATAATTATGTGAAGTGGGGGAAATTAGTGGAGGGGAAGAAAGAGGAAATTAGGGAGGTAAAGTAGGGGAAATGAGGGAAAGAGAAGTAGGTGAAATTAGAGTAAATTAGAGGAGGGAAAGTAGGTGAAGTATGGAAAACGATGGGAGAGTAGTGGAAGCGAAGGGGTTTGAGGGGAAATTAGGGGGCTGGAAGTGGGAGAGCAGGGAAAATATGGGAGGCAAAGTGAGAGGAAATTAGGGAGGGATAGTGGGATAAATTATGGAGGGATATTATGTGAAATGGAGGGAAATTATAGGAATTGGGGGAAATAAGTCTAGGGGAAGTAGGGAATTGAGTTTAAGTGAGAGGAATTACTGGAAATGGAGGAGCGGAGGGGAAGTAGGGAAAATGAGGGGAGAGAAAAGTATAGGAATTGAGGAGAAATTTGGGGGAGGGTAAGTAGAGTAAGATAGGGGAAATTAGAAAGGGGAAGTAGGGGAAGTAAAGGGAAGAGGGGGAAATGATTATAAGTGAGGGAGGCTAGTGAGGAAAGTGAAGAGAAGGAGTGGGGGAAATAGAGGAAGAAGTTGGGAAAGAATTGATTGCGAAGGGTGAAGTGTGGGATGGGAAAGCAGGTAAGGATAGGGGAAAGTAGGGGGAGTAGTGCGATTGGATAGAAAAGCGAGATTCAAAATAACTTGCAGAAGGTAATTCTCGACCGATTTTGAATTTTTTTTTTTAAGAATTCTGAATTAAATTTTGAAGAGGATTATGTGACCTGATTTTCATTTTCTTTTAGACTTTTATGTTAATGCAAATAGTGAAAATAAATTAAGATATAAGCAAATTAAGTTAACAAATAGGCTATACTATAGATTCTTTATTTGCAAAGTAAGTTTTTGCGCTAAAATGACTTGCTCTTAACGGACAAATGATACTCGATCATAAAACTTCGTCATCCGGTATTTTTCATTAATTTTATAAACCATTTATAAAAACAAATGCCAACAAAAAAGCAGAAAAAAATAATTTTTTTGCTATTAGTTTTCCTCAAATTATGTCGTTAGTGATGTTAAGTGATCAAAAATTGTCATTAGATATTTTGTATTAATTTTATAAATAAATTATTTAAACAATGGCCTGTGTGGAAATTTGAATGCAGAAGGAAATAGATTTTTCTATTAATTTTTCTTAAACTATATCGCCAATTATGTTTATGCATAAGATTTTGTTATTAACATAAACGTGTAAATAAAAAAATCGGGCAACATAATCTCTTCAAAATTTAATGTTGAATTTAAACAAAAAAAAATTAAAAATCGGCCAAGAATTGCTTTCTACAAGATATTTTGAACCTCGTTTTCATAATGTCATAAAATTAGAATTTCCAGGTTTCCCGATTTACCCCAGCCTGCCCCGCGAAGGCAAATTGAAGTCATATTCTTTCGAGAAAAATGATAATAAATTTAGCAACAATGAAAATTAAAGATTCAGAGCAAAGCAAGATCGGATTGGGATGCAAAATCGGCCCGGAAAATTTAATAATTCGAAAATTGAACGAAAATCACAAGATTGTAAACTAAGCTAAAAAAAATTCGAAACTTTTTCTGATGTGCCAATCCGATTCTGCAGCTAAGAAAAGAAAAAGAGTATCTTGAGTATCGTATTCGAAATCGTGCAAAAAAAATCCAGATACCAATACCAAACTCAAATATGCTTAGAAATCGATTTCATGCAAAAGAGATTTTCAAAGTCGAAGAGGATACTGAAGATTTAAGAAGAATTTTTTTTTAAGATCATTTCGAAATTAAAAAAAAAATAATACATCACAAAAGCTACGCAAATTTTATCTTTAAGGATTTTGGCAAACCATTTTTTGGAAAAAATAAATTTAAAAAATTTGATCCAAAATGATGTTTTTAAAAAACAGGGTGTCTACTGAAATCCTGAAAAAAATGTCCTCACAATTCCAGGCATCTGAAATATTTCTAAAAAAAAAATTAGAATTTTTCAATTTCCTGATCCCCTATTCCATGGCAAAAATATAATTCTTTTCAAAAATTCTCGGTTTCAAGCGAGAATTATAATTCTTTTGAAAAAATTCCAGTTCCAACTCAGAATTAATTAAAGTTTGAAAATTCCCTGTTCCAACTAAATTTATTTAAATTAAAAAATTCCCTGTTCCAAGTTAGACTTTTTATTATTTTCAAAAATTCCCCATCTCAACTCAAAATTGGAATTCTTTTAAAAAATTTAATGTTTTAAATCAGAATTTTATTTCATTTTCAAAATTCGCAGTTCCAACTCACAATTTGTTAAAATTTCATTTCCCTGTTCCAAGTTAGTATTTTCATTATTTTCGAAAATTCCCTATTTTGACTCAGAATGAGAAGTCTTTTGAAAAATTTTCTTTTCCAAACTAAAATTTTCAACCCGTTTGAAAATTCCTTTTAATTTTTCAAAATACAATGAAATCTTAAAAATCTTTTGAAATCCCTCCAAATTATTCAAATTTATTAAAAATTTCTTGGAATTCTTACAATACCCTAAAATATGCAAAATGCTTTGAAATATTTTGAAATGCCTTCAAATTTTTTAGAGTTTTTGAAAATTCATTTTAATTTTTAAAAATACCATGAAATCTTTAAAATCTTTTGGAATCCCTTCAAATTATTGAAATATGTTAAAAATTCCTTGGAATTTTTGACAATACCCTAAAATATTCCAAATCCTTTGAAATCTATTGAAATACCTTCAAATTTGTTCAATATTTGTAAATTCCTCTTAATTTTTAAAAATACAATGAAATCTTAAAGATCCTTTGAAATCCCTTCAAATTATTAAAATTCATTAAAAATTTCTTGGAATTCTTACAATGCCCTAAAATATTCCAAATGCTTTGAAATATTTTGAAATGCCTTCAAATTGTTTAGAGCTTTTAAAAATTCATTTTAATTTTTAAAAATACCATAAAATCTTTTTAATCCTTTGGAATACCTTTAAATTATTAAAATGTATTAAATATTCCTTGGAATTTTTTATAATAGACTAAACTATACTAAATCCTTTGAAACCTTTTGAAATACCATGACATTTTTTGAAAATTCTTTTTAATTTTTAAAAATACCATGAAATCTTTAAAATCCTTTGGAAACCCTTTAAATTGTTGAAATATGTTAAAAATTCCTTCGAATTTTTTACAATACCCTAAAATATTCCAAATGCTTGGAAATCTATTGAAATACCTTCAAATTTGTTCAATATTTGAAAATTCCTTTTAATTTTTAAAAATACAATGGAATCTTAAAGATCTTTTGAAATCCCTTCAAATTATTAAAATTAATTAAAAATTTCTTGGAATTCTTACAATACCCTAAAATATTCCAAATGCTTTGAAATCTTTTGAATTTCCTTCAAATTTTTTAGAGTTTTTTAAAATTCTTTTTAATTTTTAAAAATATCATGAAATCTTTAAAATCCTTTGGACCCTTTAATTTTATGAAATTTATTAAAAATTCCTTCGCAGTTTTTACAATACCCTAAAATATTCCAAATGCTTTGAAATCTTTTGAAATGCCTTCAAATTTTTTGAAGCTTTTGAAAATTCTTTTTAATTTAAAAAAAATGAAATCTTTAAAATCTTTTGGAATCCCTTTAAATTATTGAAATTTATAAAAAATTCCTTGAAATTTTTTCAACACCCTAAAATATTTAAAATCTTTTGAAATCTTTTGAAATACCTTCAAATTTTTTAAAGCTTTTGAAAATTCCTTTTAATTTTTAAAAATACACTAAAATCCTTTGGAATCCCTTCAAATTATTAAAATTTATTAAAAATTCTTTGGAATTTTTTACAATACCCTAAAATATTCCAAATTCTCAGAAATCTTTTTTAATACCTTCAAGTTTTGTAAAGCTTTTGAAAATTCCTTTAAATTAAAGAAAAACATGAAATCTTTCAAATCTTTTGGAATGCCTTCAAATTATTGAAATTTATAAAAAATTCCTTGGAATTTTTCAATACCCCAAAATATTTAAAATCTTTTGAAATCTTTTGAAATACCTTCAAACTTTTTAAAGCTTTTGAAAATTCCTTTTAATTCTTAAAAATACACTAAAATCCTTTGAAGTTTCTTCAAATGATTGAAATGTTTAAAAATTTTCTTGGAATATTTTAAAGCTTTTTAAAATTCCTTTAAATTTTTAAAAATACCCTAAAATCTTTTGAAGTTTCTTCAAATCATTGAAATCTTTAAAAAAAATGTTTGAATATTTTAAAGCTTTTGAAAATTCCCTTTAATTCTTAAAAATACACTAAAATCCTTTGAAATTCCTTCAGATTACTGAATTCTTGAAAAACTTTTCTGACTTGTGCCAATTTTTCTAAATCTCTCACTTTTTGCTGACATTCCCTGATTAACAAAAATCCCTGACATTTCCAGGTTTTCCAGGTGAGCAGACACCCTGAAAAATTATAGTCCAAAATCCTTAAACTCTAATGACATGAATGTATTTTCTTGCTTCGTGGAGGAAAAATGAAATAGGGGGACGCGAGTTCACTTGAAGAAATGAATAAATAAATAAAAACTGTCAGCAAGAGCTCGTCCCTTTTCTAATCGAAGACTCGAGACCACCCGCCGATGCACTTTTGCTCAGGGCAATGGAGCCGGTCGCATTGAACTTCTTGCCTCTAAGGAGACGAAGTTACCCGTTGTGAAAAGACACAGGATACGGTATCATGTTTCAATACCAGCTTTTTTTTTATTTATCGACGATAAAGTCGATGTTTTGCTATAAATCTCATTTTTCCGAATCAACTTTTTAAAGACTTGTCTTGTTTCAACAGGGTGGCCGCAAAACCTCATTTTCAAATTTCCCGCACTTTTTCCCTGACCAATTTCTTACTTGACCATTCATATTTGGAGGGGTCAAAATATCTGAAGTGTGCCACTTTTAAATCGAAAGTTCTATTTTCATTCAATTTATACAGTTTTCGATTCGTTTTTATACCAAAATAACTCCCCTTAAATGTTATTTTTTTAAATTATTTTTTTAAAAGTTATTAACAATCAAAGTTCTTGATATTATTTTTTCAAAAATTGATTACTCGCGAACGGTTCATCGAAATTCAAGAAGTGAGTTATGAAAATTTTTGTCACGATGTATACTTTACGCTAAAAAATTGTACGGTGGTAAAAAACATTTTTCTATTGTTTGTATGATCGTTTGTTTCAAACAATTGAAAATTAATTAAACTTCTCCGCATGTGAAAGAATTCTCCCACATTTCAATAGATTCTACAATCCCTTCCGAAAATTTTGGTGAAAAAAAAGTTTGTATTTTGCAGTAGTTCGAAAGTTATTGTTTTTTTTTGTCACCGCGCTCCTACACCCAGCGTTGTTCGAGCACATTCAGACGCACACGCCCTCAGCTATCGTGCGACTCGAAATACCCATATTATTCTCGTGATTTTCCATCAGAAGGAGGTGTAAATATTTTCCAAAAGCAAAGCACAGCGATCATTTTAATATTTTTTATTCAAGAATTACGAGGAAATTCGTAAAATGTTCGTAAAAAAATGTGTGCATTCAATCAAATGATAAAAAAGGCAGTGTTACGTGTAAGTAATCGCAAATATTCAACTGAAAAAATTACATTTTCAGTTTGAAAAAATTAATTTTCAAACAAAACAAAAAATTTTCAACAAAATAGTTGAAGTTTCAACAAAAATAGTTAAATTTTTAGTAAAAAATTAATGTTTAACCAAAGAGATGAATTTTTTACTCACCTCCTTATGATGGAAAATCACGAAAATAATACGGGTATTTCGAGTCGCACGATAACTGAGGGCGCGTGCGTCTGAATGTGCTCGACCAGCGCTGGAGGTGGGAGCGCGGTCATAAAAAATCAATAACTTTTGAACTACTGCAAAATACAAACTTTTTTTTCCACCAAAATTTTCGAAAAAGATTGTAGAATCTATTGGTACGTGGAAGAATTCTTTCACAGGCCGATAAGTTAAATTAATTTTCAATTGTTTAAAACAAACGATTATTTAAATAATAAAAAAATGTTTTTTACTACCGAACAATTTTTCAGCGTAAAGTATATTTCGTAACGAAAAATTTTCATTATTCAATTATTAGATTTCGATGAACCGTTTGCGAGTAATCAATTTTTGAAAAAAATTAAGAACTTTGATTGTTAATAACTTTTTAAAAAATTAATTCTTTGCAAAAATATTTTAGGGGAGTTTTTTTGATATAAAAACAAATCGAAAGCTGTATAAATTGATTGAAAATAAAACTATCGATTTAAAAGTGGCACACTTGAGATATTTTGACCCGAGACCAAAATTCTTATCTTGTAATATTTTTAATATGGAATCTTTTGTAAATGGAATGAAACAATTTTTTATTTAAATTTATAAATTTTTAATTTATTGATCTCAGAACTGCCTAATTTATTTTTAAAATGTGAAGAAGATACCTATTTAAACCTAAAAAGTGACTAGTGTTTTTTTGAATTTAAAAGAATTCAAATAAATTTGAAAAAATGTCATTGATTTCAGTAAATTTGGACTGAATTTAGTCAAATTTAAAAAAATCAGTGGATTGAAAACAATTCAAAAATATGAAAAAATTAATTGAATTCAGTAAGTCTGAAATAGGTTCCGAAAAATTCAAAGAATTTTAAAGGAATTTCGTGAAATGCCGCAGAATTCAAAGGAAGTTTAAAAGATTTCCTGAAATCTTGAAAAATTTAATAATACACCTAGAAAGCTTTTAAAATCCTTGAAAATTCCTTAAAATCACTGAAATACTCGGAAATCTTACAAAATTTCTTGGAATTTTTTAAAATATCATAAAATCTTACAGGATCCGTAAAATCATTCCATATCTTCCGAAATTCTGGGAAATTCTTTACTTTTTTTGAAAATCTCTTAGAATTTAAAATAATACCTTAGAATATTTCAAATTCTTTGAAATTGTTTGAAATCCCTTGAAACTTTTTAAAGCTCTCGAAAATTCCATTGGAAAATTTTAAGACCATCCTAAAATCCTTTGGAAACACTTCAAATTATTGAAATATATTAAAAATACTTTAAGATATTTCAAATACTTTAAAAACTTTTGAAATCCCTTGAAATTTCCTAAAGCTCTTGAAAATTCTTTGGAATTTTTAAGAATACCCTAAGGTCTTGAAAATTCTTTGACATTCTTTTAAATTGTTAAAATAAATTGAAAATTCCTTGGAAACCTTTCAAAAATCATAAAAAAATTTAAATTCTTTAAAATCTTCGGTAAAATCTTGAAATATTTGAAAATCTTTGAAACCCTAAGATCCCTCACTTCTTGTAAATAAATTTTTCGAAATACATTAAAATATTATCAAATCCCGTGAAATTTTATGAAATTTGATATTTCCTAAGATCCTGGAAAATTTAATAAAATACCTTGAGAGCTTTTAAAATACCTTAAAAGTATTCAAATCCTCGGAAATCTTATAAAATCTCTTGGAATCTTTTAAAATATCTAAAAATCCTATAGGTTCCATAAAATCGTTTCATACTTCCCAAATTCTAGGATTCACCATGGACATAGAAATTGAGATTAATTTCGATGTCCATGGGATGTTTTTAGAAAGTCCTTGGAAAATTTTCAACTCCCATGAAAATGGCTTGGAATCTTTTAAAATCCGCAAAAATTTCAAATTCTTTGAAATCTTTTGAAATCCTCTGAAACTTTATAAAGCTATTTAAAAATCATTGAAAGTTTTCAATCATAAAATCTTTAAAATCCATTGCAATACGTTAAAATTATTAAAATATTTTAAATGTAAATTGGAATCCTTTAAAAATACGCCAAAATATTTTCAATTCTTTAAAATTTTTTGTAATGCCTTGAAGTTATTGAAATCTTAAAAATCTCTTGGAATCTTTTAAAAACCTCAAAAGATTTCAAATTGTTTGAAATCTTTTGATATACATTACAATTTTTTAAAAATCTTGAAAATTCCTTGGAATTTTCGAAAACACCCTAAAATCATTAAAATCGTTTGAAACTTTGTAAAGCTATTAAAAATCTTTTGGAACTATTAAAAATACCCTACAGATTTTTAAATCCTTTGGAATTCCTTCAAATAATTAAAATATTTTTAAAATTCGTTGAAATATTTTCAAAAACTCTAAAATATTTCAAATCTTTGAAATATTTTGAAACTCCTTAAAATTTTGTGAAGCTCTTGAAAATTCCTTGGAAGTTTTGAAAACACCCTAAAATCATTCGGATTCTTTTGAATATCGTTCTGTGACATTTTTACTGTTTTTTTTTTTTAAATTTCGGATTTAATTGACACAATTATTTAAATTGTTGTGAAGATAAGACCCTAATGCCAATAAAAAATTGTTCACAATCTTTTGAATATCTTCAATTTAGTGAAATCCATGAAAAATTCCTTGGAATCTTTTGAAATACTGTAAAATATTTCGAATTCTTTGAAAGATTTTGAAATCCCTTGACACTTTGTAAAGCTTTGAAATTGCCTTGTAATTGTTAAAAATATCTTAAAATATTTCAAATCCTTTGAAATATTTTGAATTCCCTTGAAACATTTTCACCGAATTTCGGTGAACCTAGAGACGGGATTTAAAAATACCCTAAGATATTTGAAATTCTGTAAAATCTTCTAAAATTTCCTGAAATTTTTTTAAGCTGTTAAAAATGCCTTGGAATTCAAACAAATACCTTCAAATCATTCACTATATTTGAAATTCTACGAAAAATCTCAATTCTTGTGAATAAATTTTCTGAAATCTATTTAAATATTATAAAATCCCGTGAAATGACAAAAAATCTGACGATACTTCCTAAAATTCTGAAAAAATTTATCAAAAAAACTTGAGAGCTTTTAAAATCCCTTAAAATCATTGAAATCCTCGGAAATTTTATAAAATCTCTTTGAATTTTTTGAAATAGCCTAAAACCTTATAATTACTATAAAATCGTTCCAAATCTTCCAAAATTCTAGGAAATTCTTGAAAACTCCAGGAAACAATGTTTAAATCTCTTAAAATCGTTCAAATCCTTGGAAATTTCTTTAAAATCCTTTTAAATCTTGAAATCCCTTAGAAATTCATTGAAATTTTTTCAAATAACTTAAAATCTTAGAAATCACTTCAAATGATTGAAACATATTACAAATTTCATGGAATCTTTCAAAATACAAAAAAGCGACTCTAGTGACTATCTTAGAAAAGTGACTCAAAAGTAATTCGAGAAAAAAGTGACTGTATGGCTTAAAATGCTTCTTACAGAAATTCCCTGACTTTTTCATTTTTTTTTTCAAGATCTCTGACTTTTCCCTGACATTCCCTGACCAAAAAAATGCCCTGAATTTTTCCTGATTTCCAGGTTTTTTCCTGACCTGCGGCCACCCTTATTTCAAGGATAAACTAATTCAGTAGTTTAAATATCGAAAAAAAGTATAAATAAACTGGGAAAAGTTGTAATAAATAAAAAAGGAAGAACTAAAAAGGTTTTGTGTGAACTTTGAAAGTCGTGGTTTAGAAATTATGTATAGCAATGAGATTGAGACAAATATACTCACTGCGAAAGGTGTCCTGGCTAACCGCAGCCTCCTGAGAAACCAGATACTGTCTCGCTTTTTTTCCACTGTAGTCACGAACTTCCTGATTTGCACCTGAAAAACGAGAATATCGTTTTCAAAATGGTATTGATTTCGACAAAAATTCGTATTTATTGCTTTTAGAACAATGGAGCAATTTTTCACCCTTAGACAACAACATAAACTTTATTTCAGCCTACCAATTTATTGTATTAAACATGGTTCAGGATGGCCGTTTTAGTCGCCCCGCTGGAAGTAGAAAGATTGAAAAGGATAAAAATTGGGGGATAGGAAAATATAGAACCGGCAATCGGAAGACCTGTTGTTTGAATCCCACTGAAGCGAAGGAGAAAAATCTTTTTTCAGAATTGATGAATTTTTAATTTATAAATTTTCAAATTCCATCTGGTCTGAAATGACGTTAAGAATTTCTGTTATTTAAGGAGTTATCTTAGATCGATATTGTTGATTTCCAGTTTCATAGTTTTTGAAAGTTATCTGCATATGATCGATCGTTACCAACTCAGATGATAATACAGATTCCCTCTAATTTAACTTGTTCTCTAAACATAACTCCTTGCTATGAAAAGCGCATATCTGGAAAAAGCATCTGCCTTCGATCTCTCTAGTAGCTTAGTGGTTAAAGCACCTGACCGGCAATCGGAAGACGTGGTGTTCGCATCACACCGGAGCGAAGGAGAAACATCTTTTTCAGAATTTATTAATTTTTAATGTATAAATTTTCAAATTCCATCTAGTTCGAAATGGCGTGAGGAATTTTTGTTATTTAAGGAGTTACCTTAGATCAATATTGTTGACTTCAAGTTTCATAGTTTTTGAAAGTAATCTGCATATGATCGATCGTTACCAACTCAGATGATAATACAGATTCCCTCTAATTTAACTTGTTCTTTAAACATAACTCCTTGCTATGAAAAGCGCATATCTGGAAAAAGCATCTGCCTTCGATCTCTCGAGTAGCTTAGTGGTTAAAGCACGTGACCGGCAATCGGAAGACGTGGTGTTCGAATCCCACCGGAGCGAAGGAGAAAAATCTTTTTTCAGAATTTATTAATTTTTAATTTATAAATTTTCAAATTACATTTAGTCCGAAATGACGTTAAGAATTTCTGCTATTTAAGGAGTTATCTTAGATCGATATTGTTGATTTCCAGTTTCATAGTTTTTAGAAGTTATCTTCATATGATCGATCGTTACCAACTCCGATGATAATATATATTCCATCTAATTAGAACTATTCTGTTTCTCCCAATGAGTCACTTCGCATCCCCAAAAGATTATTTTTTCCTATCCCCAATCTCAATAATTTTCTATCTCTTTTTCAACATCCCAGTATCCCTTAGTCTATCTATCTATTACGAATTTCAACCTTTTTAATATCACCCTCTAAATTTCTTAACCGACGACCATCTTCTTCTTTACTTCCTTCTATCTCTGCAATATAAGTTTGAATCTTTGTCTATCTCTTTTTCTATCTTCTGCGATTGAGCATGACGTTGATTATTTTAACCGTCAGCCACCTAGCCGCAAAAAACATCAGGTTGGCGTGTATAGACAACGGATAGTATAAGATGAAGAAGAGGGTATTAAAAAAGATAAACGTGAATTTAGATTGATAAAGAGATAGAAAAAAATAAACGCTAATAGATGTAGGATACGATGAGATAGATGAGATAAAAAAGGTAAATGAGAATATAGATTGACAGAGAGATAGAAAAATATTTACGTGGATAAATAAAGAATAGGATAAGATAGAAAAGAAGGGACTGAAAAAGGTAGACGGAAATTTACATTGACAGAGAGGTAATAAAAGATTGACGTGAATAGATAAAGGATAGGATGATGTAGAGAAGAGGGTATTGAAAAAGATAGACGTAGATAGACATAGGATACGATGAGATAGAAAAAAGGGTATCGAAAAAGATAAACGTGAATTTGGATTGATAAAGAGACAGAAAGCGATAGATGTTGATAGATGTAGGATACGATAAGATAGAGAAGAGGAGATTAAAAAAGGTAGATGGGAATTTAGATTGATCGAGAGATAGGAAAATATTGAAGTGGTTAAATAAAGGATAGGATAAGATAGGAAAGAGGGGATTGAAAAAGGCAGACGAAAATACAGGATGAGGTAGAGAAGAGGGGATTGAAAATAATAGACGTGAATTTAGATTAACAAAGAGATCAAAAAATATTGAAGTGGATAGACAAAGGATAGGATAAGATAGAGAAGAGGGTATTGAAAAAGATAGACGTGAATTTAGATTGAAAAATAGATAGGAAAAGGTGAACGTTGATAGATGTATGATACGATGAGATAGGGAAAAGGGTATCGAAAAAGATAAACGTGAATTTGGATTGATAAAGAAACAGAAAACGATAGGCGTTGATAGATGTAGGAAACGATGAGATAGAGAGGAGGATATTAAAATAGGTAGATGGGAATTTAGGTTGATCGAGAGGTAAGAAAATATTGACGTGGATAAATAAAGGATAGGATAAGATAGGAAAGAAAGGGTTTAAAAAGATAGACAAAAATTTAGATTGACTGAGAGATAGGAAAAGATTGACGTGGTTAGATGAAGCATAGGATGAGATAGAGAAGAGAGGATTGAAAATGATAGAAGTGAATTTCGATTGAGAAAGAGATAGAAAAAGATTGAAGTGGATAGACAAAGGATAGGATAAGATAGAGAAGAGGGGACTGAAAAGGATAGACGTAAATTTAGATTAACGAAGAAATAGGAAAAGACAGACGTAGATAGACGTAGGATACGATGAGATAGAGAAGAGGGTATCGAAAAATATAAACGTGACTTTAGATTGACAAAGAAATAGAAAAGGATAGACGTTGATAGATGAGGAAACGAAAATATAGGGAAGATGAATTTAAAAAGGATAGATGGGAATTTAGATTGAAAGAGAGATAGGAAAATATTGACATAGATAGATAGAAGACAGGATAAGATAGAAAAGACGGTATTCAAAATGATATACGTGAATTTAGATTGACAAAGAGATAGAAAAAGATTGAAGTGGATAGACAAAGGATAGGATAAGATATAGAAGAGTGTATTGAAAGAGATAGACGTGAATTGAGAATGAAGAATAGTTAGGAACAGGTAAGCGTTGATAGATGTATGATACGATGAGTTAGGGAAGAGGGCATTAATTAAATTTTATTCAGAAAAAAGATCTTCTCCTTTCACTCCGCTGGGATTCGAACACCAGGTCAACTGCCTTCCGGTCAGGTGGTTTAAAAACTAAGCTACTAGAGAGATCAGAGGAAGAATTCTTTTTTCTGAATTACGCTTTATTTAGGAAGATGTTTCATATCAATTTTTATTAGAAATCTGTACTATCATCGGAGAAGGTAATGGATCGAGAAGAGAAATCCACACATAACATGGAAATCTACAATATCGACCAAAGTTAT
>JAABKJ010006574.1:0-15467 GCA_011634705.1 Andricus grossulariae
GTTTGTTCTCATGTTTTTTATCATTGTTTAAAAATCTTCGATTAAGGAAAATCTGATGCTTCAAAAGATCAATGATTATATACTGTTGTAAACATACTTCTAATTCACTTCTAATTCTGGAAATTTTTACTTTAAAAAAATTAACATGATTTGAAACATCCTTGATCAGTAAATTCAACATTGAGAGTTTGAAATTCTTTAAATTATGTTTAAATTGTCTATTGCAAAAATTACTATGAAAAGCAAACTATCGAAATTTTTTATCCAAGAAAAATTTTTTTTCAGGTAAAACATAATTTCTTCGACATTCAATTAATATTATTATCATTCTTTCCAAATTATTCCTAATATTTCATTATAAATATTATTTAAAAATAATGAAACAATATTAACATGAGTTATTCAATAGTTATAATAAATAAGAGTGAAACAGTTCATTAGAGGAAAAATTATTATAAATTAAATTATGATAATAATTAATAATAAATATTATTTTCATTTGCTTTAACGATGTTGCTCAAAAACAGGGCAGAATATGATTCACAGATTCTTCCTTCACAATTTTTTATGTAGAAAACCACTGGTAAGAATTCCAATTTTTTATTAACACAACTTCTACCAAATAAATTTTATTGTAAATTATTAATGATTTTTATCATCACTAACCAACAAACAGGCTGGTGATTATTGAATATTACCATATTATAAGTACTGAATAGTATTGCACTGAAAAGGGTTAATTAACCAAAATTACACATATTTAGTTAATTTAATTGATTAATTAGTTATGATTTAAAATTGAACGAGGGTTTGATCACTTTCGAAATCTTTTAAAATCTTTTCAACCTTTCAACATTTCTTAAAATACCTCGAACTCTTCTGACAGTTGATGAAATTCTATAAATTTAAATATCTGAACACCCATAAAAACCCTTGAAATAATTTTAAATACTTTGAAGAACTTCAAAATTTTTGAAATTTTTAATAATCAACTGAAAATTTTGGAAAGTCTGTGTATCCCATAAATTTTTTTGAAATTCCTCATAATTTGTTTGACTTGTTGAAATTACTTGAAATCCTTAGTTCCACTGAAATCCTCACGAATAATTTTTAATCCCTAAAAATCTTCCGAAACTCCTGAAACTGTTGTGAAATCTTGTAAAAGCTTTTCATAGGCCATGAAATTTAAAAAGATTCTTGGAAATCTTTTGAAATATTCTTAAATAATTGGAAAATCCCTGAAATCTCTGAAAAAACTTTGGGCTCCTTAAAAATCCCTTAAAATCCCTTGAAATATTTTAAAACCACTTGAAAATTCTAGAAGTTTTGTAATATCCCGTACAGTATTTTGAAACCAATCGAAAACTTTTGCAAAACCAAGAAAAAGATAAATAAATAAAAAATAAAGTCGGTTGATATGTCGAGGTTGGATGGAGTCGAAATAGAATACAACAACTTTTTAATCACAGAGTTTTGAAAAAAATCGTGAATTTTATGTTTGTTTCTTAATCTGCATATTATGCCTGATTTTTACATTTTTTCAGATTTATTATTTGAGTTTATATAGGACAAGTTACTGAATTTTTAAAAGCATTTAGAGCATAAGAAAGTTTTTCTGTGCTGAAAAAAAAATATTTATAATTTTTAGACCTTCTAGATTTTTTCTTCATTTTCAGATTTCCATAAAAAATTAAATTTCTCCTATATAAACTCAAATAAAAAATTTGAAAAAGTGGTAAAGTTAGGCATATTATTCTTTCTAAACTTTCAAATTTGTCCATAATCCTTTAAAATCCTTTGAAATTTCTCAGAATTTTTTTAAATAATTATAAATCCCTTAAAATATTTCGAAATTCTTCAAAACCTTTCAAATTTTTTTAAACTTCACAAAACCCAAAGATATATTCTGAAATATTTCAAAATTTTGTGAAATTCTTATCGAAATATTTGAAATCTCAATATCTGGTGTACACTCTAAATTCAAATGATCAATCCCTCGGTATTAAAGAATTGACGGAACTGAATATATTTTTTTTATTTAATAAAATTAAGTTTTATTCTCTTTTCGAAGAAGATAATTTAAAATCTGCATTTGCAAAAACAATGAAATATTTCCCTACCATGACAATCACAAATTAAATTAAAAATTTTAAACAAACTAAATGTTAGCAGCGGATTTCATTTTTAAATTTCAAATGTAGATGATAAATTGAGCAATTTCCAGACATTCAAAAACCAATTTGGTTTTCAAGAAAAATGAGTGAAAGATTCTCGAGAAATTTCGTTGCACCACATTTTTCATTTTAATTTAAGCAAACTTTCATTTTCAAAGTGATAAATGCCCTTTGGCGTTTTTGTATAAATTTATCAGCCGAAGAAATATTTTTCATATAGTTAAAAAAAGTTTTTTGAAAAGTGGTAGAATTTAATGTTATAAATTTAATAATTTCACATTTTTAACGTTTGGAATGATATTATTCATCATTTTTTAGCATTAAAAATCAAGCAATTTGAAAAAATGAAATTTCAATTCGGAATGTTCGATTTTGAAAGATGTCCAAATTCAAGCGTTTTTGATTAAAGAATTTTTAATCCGTAGATAAAACCCCGGAACATTTTCCAATTACAAACATTACAAATTAAACATTTTATAATTAAAAATCTGAAAAATTATAAAATTTTAACAAAAGGTTAACGATTGTAACTTTTCAAGCTGGGAAGAGTTTAAAATTAAATAATTTGAGAACGATAAAACTATAATTTGAAATCATACTTATTCGATTCGTTCGCAAACAAAATAAATAAATTAAAGCAATCTAAATATTCAGTTTACTATTGACTTTAATCTATTATTAGTTTTCCAAAATCGTTCTAAGACCTGTGTCAAGTGAAATATTTATGCAAAGATTCCGAACATGAATGAAGAGCATGATTTTACGTATCTCTAGTCAGGTGAGCCTTCAAGAAACCGATAACGATATTCAGAGATAAGATTATCACGTTAATGATCATTCATATGACAATGAATTTTCATAAATCTGTGTTGTAACCACTTAATTATGATTTTATTATTACAAACTAATTTTTTAATTATTGTAATTGAAAAAAAGGAAATCCCTCTAAAAAAATTTCTGATCTAAAATAGAGTACCAGATAAAAAATATTATTTTAGAATCTCCAGAATTCATTTTATCGTATTTTTATCTTATTTTATATAAGTAGAAAATAAAAATTATTTGGTTTTTTAATATTTTTTTGTTTTGCGCAATTTTCAAGTCAAAATATAAAATTAATATTACTGCGAAATTTTTATATTCATTAGTACTTATTAATATCTTGTTCAAATTATAATGACTGTTGTTTTAAAATACCAATTGCTTATGTAAGACGCTAGCGTATAACTTAAAATTGTTAAAAAATGTGAATCTTTTTAAAAATATAACTTAAAAAAAATACCAACTTCCAATGAGAAACACTGACATAATCAAAAATTGTTGAAATATTCTCAATCCTGTACAAATTATAATGATTTTTGTTTTTGAATACCAAATTTTTGTTTACTTCGCTAACATAAACTCAGATTGTTTAAAACTTACGAACCTTTCCAATATAATTATTGTTGTTTAAAAGAAACGATAAAAAACGCTAAAATATCTGAAAACGTAAATTATTGAAAACTGGGAATCTTGATGATAATTTTTGTTTAAAAATACCAATTTCAGGTGGAAAGACTAACACAACCTACAATTTTTAGAAATTTTACGTCTTGCTTGAGTTGTAATAATTTTCGTCTGATAATCGATTTCCAGTAAAAATTTTAGCATAACTTTACATTGTTCAAAAATTGTGAATCGTCTTTGAAAAGATGTGGATTTTCGTTAAAATATCATTTTCTGTTATTAAAATAAAAAAAAAAACAATTTCCGACGAAAAGCACTAACATAATCCACAATTTTGAAAAGATTCCAAATCTTGGCCGAAAATGGAATGATTTTTTTTTTAAATACTAATTTTTTGGTAAAACGCTAACCAAACCTAAACTTGTTAAAATATGTAAACCCTCTTTAAAATATAACTTAAAAGAGAAAATACAAATTTCCGATGAAAAACACTAACATAACCCAAAATAGTTCAATGATTCTAAATCTAGTTCAAATTATAATGATTTTTGTTCTAAAGTATTGATTTTTGGTGTAAAACGCTAAAATTACCTAGAATTGTTCAAATTTGTAGATATTCTTCGATATATATATTTTTTTGTATTAAGAATATCAATTTCTGACGAAAAGAAGTGAAATAATCCAAAATTGTTAAAAGATTCTAGATATTCTTCAAATTACAATGATTATTGTTTTAAAATACAAATTTTTTGTGCAAAATGCTAACATAATCTAAAATTGTTAAAAGATTCTAAATCTTGTACAAATTATAATTATTTTGGTTTTAAAATACCAATTTTTTCGTGAAACGCTAACCTAAACTAAAATTGTTCAAGTATGTGAACCTTCTTCAAAATATAATTTAAAAGAAAAAATACCAATTTCCGATGAAAAACACTATCAAACCCCATAATAGTTCAATGATTCTGCATCTTGTTCAAATTATAATGATTTTTGTTCTAAAGTACCAATTTTTGGTGTAAAACGCTAAAATTACCTAGAATTAGCATTAAGAATATCAATTTCTGTCAAAAAGAATTGAAATAATCCAAAATTGATAAAAGTTACTAAATATTCTTCAAATTACAATGATTATTGTTTTAAAATACAAATTTTTTGGGTAAAACGCTAGCATAATCTGAAATGGCTAAAATATGTGAATTTCTGATGAAAAACACTAACATAATCTAAGATTGTCAAAAGATTATAAGTCTTGTTCAAATTATAATGATTTTGGTTTCAAAACACCAATTTTTGGTGTAAATCGCTAACATAACCTAAAACTGTTCAAACTTGTGAATGTTCCTTGAAATATATTTTTTTGTTATTAAAAGTACCAATTTCCGTCGAAAACACTACCTAACTGTTCAACCATAGCTAATCTTGCTCTAACTTTAATGATTTTCATTTTTCAATACCAATTTTTTCGCAAAACGCTAACGTAACCTTAAATTGTTCAAATATGTGAACCTTCTTTCAAATATAACTTAAAAAAAAAATTAAACAATTTCCGAAGAAAAACACTAAAATAATCTAAAATTATGAAAAGATTCTAAATCTTGTCCAACAATTGAAAGATTTTTGTTTCAAAATACCAATTTTTTGTGTAAAATCTTAGCCTGACCTAACATTTTTAAAGTATATTAACCTTCTTTAAAATATAACTCTTTGAAAATAAAAAATACCAATTTTTGATAAAAAACACCAACATGATCCAAAATTGTTAAAAGATTCTAAATCTTGTCCAAATATTGAAATATTTTTGATTGAAAGTATCAATTTTTGGTGTAAAACGCGAAAATGATCTAGAATTATTTATAGTTGTGAATCTCCATTGATTTATATTTGTCTTGTATCAAAAATATTCAACGAAAAATTTTAATAATTCAAAATTGTCAAAAGATGCTAAATCTTGTTCAAAAATAAATGATTGTTGTTTGAAAATACCAATTTTTTGTGTTATATGCTAAGATAACCTAAAATTCTTTAAATATGTGAATCTTCTTTAAAATATAACTATGAAAAAATACCAATTTTTGATAAAAAACGCTAACATAATCCAAAATTGTTAAAAGATTCTGAATCTTGTTAAGATTTAATGATTTTGCTTTCAAAATACTAATTTATGGTGTAAAACGCTACAATTACCTAGAATTATTGAAAAATTGTGAATCCTCTTTGATGTATATATTTTGTGTATTAAAAATATAAATTTTCAACGAAAAAATTCAAATAATTCAAAATTGTCAAAATATGCTAAATCTGGTTCAAATGTAAATGATTTTTGTTCGAAAAGACCAATTTCTTAAATATGTGAATCTTCTTTATAACTGTGAAAAAAAAACAATTTCCGATGAAAAACGCAAACATAATACAAAATTGTTCAAAGATTCTAAATCTTGTTCAAGTTTAATGATTTTTCTTTTAAAATACCAATTTTTGGTGTAAAACGCTAAAATTACCTAGAATTATTAAAAATTGTAAATCTTCATTGATTTATATATTTTTTGTATTGAAAATATAAATTTCAAACAAAAAATTTAAATAATTCAAAAGTGTCAAAAGGTGCTAAATCTTGTGCATATTTAAATGATTGTTGTTTGAAAATACCAATTTTTGTGCTATGCGCTAAAATAACCTAAAATTGTTGAAATATGTGAACCTTCTTTCAAATATAAATTTTTGAAAATAAGAAATACCAATATCCGATGAGAAACACTGACATAATCCAAAATTGTTCAAAGATTCTAAATCTTGTTTGAATTTAATGATTTTTGTTTCTCGTTTTAAAGTACAAATTTTTGGTATAAAACGCTAAAATTACCTAGAATTAATAAAAGTTGTGAATCTTTATTGATTTATATATTTTTTGTATCAAAAATATAAATTTCTAAGGAAAAAAATTAAATAATTCAAAATTGTCAAAAGATGCTAAATCTTGTTCAAATTGTAATGATTTTTGTTTTAAAATACAAATTTTTTGTGTAAAACGCCAACATAATCCAAAATTGTTGAAATACGTGAATCTTCCTTAAAATATAACTTTTTTTTTAAGTAAAAAATACTAATTTCCGATGAAAAACAGTAACATAATTTAAAATTATTTGAAATGACACTATCTAACTGTTCAATAATAGTATATCTTATTCTAACATTAATGATTTTTATTTGTGAATACTATTTTTTTTCGTAGAACGCTAACATTACCAAAAATTGTTGAAATATGTGAATCCTTTTTGAAATATAATTTTAAAAAATAATGAAAAATAACAATTTCCAAAGAAAAACACTAACATAATCTAAAATTTTTAAAAGATTCTAAATCTTGTCCAAAAATTGAAAGATTTTTGTTTTAAAGTACCAATATTTAGTGCAATACGCTAAAATTACCTAGAATGATTAAAAGTTGTGAATCTTTATCGATTTATCCATTTTTTTTTTATTAAAAATATAAATTTCCAACGAAAAAATTTAAATAGTTTAAAATTGTCAAAAGATGCTAAATCTTGTTTAAATTTAAATGATTGTTTGCTTGAAAATATCAATTTTTTGTGTTATGTCCTGAAAGAAACTGAAATTGTTGAAATATGTGAATATTAATTAAAATATAACATTTTTTTTTTATAAAAAATACAAATTTTTCAGTGTAAAACGCTAAAATTACCTAGAATTATTGAAAATTATGAATCTTCATTGATTTCTATATTTTTTGTATTAAAAATATAAATTTCCAATAAATGTAAATAATTCAAAATTGTCAAAAGAGGCTAAATCTGGTTCAAGTTTAAATGATTGTTGCTTGAAAATATCAATTTTTTGTTTTATGCCCTGAAATAACCTAAAATTGTTGAAATATTTGAATATTACTTAAGATATACCTTTTTTTTAAATAAAAAATACCAATTTTTGGTGTAAAACGCTAAAATTACCTAGAATTATTACAAATTTGTTAATCTGCATTGATTTATATATTTTTTGTATTGAAAATATAATTTCCAACGAAATATTTAAGTAATTCAAAATTGTCAAAAGATGCTAAATCTTGTTTAAATTTGAATGATTGTTGTATAAAAATACCAATTTTTTGTGTTATGCGTTAGAATAACCTAAAATTGTTGAAATATGTGAATCTTCTTTAAAATATAACTCTGAAAAAAAAAATTTCCGATGAAAAACGCTAACATAAGCCAAAATTGTTAAAAGATTCTAAATCTTGTTAAGATTTAATGATTTTTGTTGTAAAATACCGATTTTCATGGTAAAACGCTAAAATTACCTAGAATTAATAAAAAATTGTGAATCTTCATCGATTTCTATATTTTTTGTATTAAGAATATAAATTTCCAATCAAAAAAGATTAAATAATTCAAAATTGTCAAAAGATGCTAAATCTTGTTCAAATTTAAATGATTTTTGTTTACAAATACCAATTTTTTCTGTTATGCACTAAAATAACCTAAAATTGTTGAAATATGTGAATCTTCCTTAAAATATAACTTTTTTTTTTGATAAAAAAATACCAATTTTTGGTGTAAATCCCTAACGCAACCTAAAATTTTTCAAAAATTATGAGCTAACCAAAGTTTTACATGATTTTTGTTATTAAAAGTGATTATTTGTAGATTTTTTAATTAATTTTTTTTATGAAAAAAAGATCTCCTTTCACTCCGCTAGGATTCGAATCACAGAACTTCTGATTTCCGGTCAAGTGCTTTTCCCATTAACCTACTAGAGAGATCGATGGAAGAAACATTATTTCAGAAAATGTACGCATTATTATGCTAGATGGTACAAATCAGAATTTTTTAATGAAATATTTATTATCATTAGAGAATAACAGAAAAATTTTAACGCATTTTTCAGACTAGCTGGAGTAATAAATTAAAAATTATTTTTAATTATTTTTTTCTGAAAAAAAATCTTCTTTCACTCCGCTGGGATTGGAACCACAGAACTTCTGATTTCCGGGCCGGTGCTTTACCCATCTAGCTTCTAGAGAGATCGAGAGATGAAACTTTATTTCATAAAATATACGGATTATAATGCTAGATGGTACAAATCAACGTTCTTTAAAGGAATCTGTATTATCATTTGAGAATAACAGAACATTTGTAACCTCTTTTTCAGACTGACTGGAAATCAGAAGTTCTGTGGTTCAAATCCCAGCGGAGTGAAAGGAGAAGATCTTTTTTTTCAGGAAAAAAAAAATTAAAAATGATTTTTAGTTCATAACTCCATCTAGTCTGAAAAATACGTCAAAATTGTTCTGTTATTCTCTAATGATAATACAGATTTCTTTAAAAAAATTATTTGTACCATCTAGCATAATAATGCGTATATTTCCTGAAATGAAGTTTCTTCTCTCGATTTCTCTAGTGGCTTAATGAGAAAAGCACTTGACCAGAAATCAAAAGTTCTGTGGTTCGAATCCCAGCGGAGTAAAAGAAGATCTTTTTTTCAGAAAAAAATTAATTAAAAATTATTTTTAATTCATAACTCCATCTAGTCTTAAAGAGACGTTAAAAATTGTCTGTTATTCTCGAATGATAATACAGATTCCTTTAAAATATTTTTTTAATTTTAAATTTAAACCAATTTTTTTCTTAGATAGGATGGTATTGAAAAACTTTCTTCAACTTCTCCATAAAAGTGCATTATTTAGAGAATATATTGAGGTTGAAAAAATTTATCGGAAAATACGACGTTGTTATTGGTTATTCATTTACACCATGTTGCTCTCAAGCTGTCAGGTTTCTACTGAAAAGCACATCAAAAGTTTCTAGACATACAAGGGTAACGCATTTGAAAGCTGGAAAACATGCTTCTTATTTCATATCCTGGGGCGAATAAACTGATTTGAACTGAAGTAATTTAAATTCAATTTTGGAAGGGCGTTACCCATTTATTTACGAAATTCTGAAATATTCTTAATACGTGATTTCAATATAAATTCAGCCTTAACATAAAAAAAGTCAAGTTATTTGAAAAAAAGAGAAAAAAAGTCAGTCAATGAATTAAAAAAAAAATCATACAGTTGAATGTTTAACGAAAAAGTTTAATTTTCAAACAAAAACATGAATTTTTAACCAAGAAGATTAATTTTCTATCCAAAAAGATTAATTCTAAAAAATATATGCACATTTTTAACCAAATAGTTGAATTTTGAACTAAGAAGATTATGTTTCTACAAAAAAGAACTTTTAACAAATTACACGAATTTTCAACTAAATAGTTAGAACAATAGATGCGATGTTGGTCCAAATGTTATTTAATCAATCTTTAGTCTACGTTTTTTTTCGTTCCTAACATTTTTTTATCTAAATAGCCAAATTTTTAAACGAGAAAAAATATGAACCAAAATTCAGTTAATAAATTTTAATTGAGGACAATTAATTTTTAATAAATAACGGATATTTTACAAAACAGTTTAATTTAATGCCAAATAGTTTATTTTTATAGCAAATTGTTGAATTTTATACCAAACTGTTGAGCCAAAAAGACGAATTTTCTATAAAATGCTTGAATTTTCAACCTGATAATATGGAATAACAACATTAAAGTTTATTTACAACCAATCAGTTGAATTTTTAACAAAATAGTTGAACTTTTAGTTACAAAAAAATTAATTTTCAACAAGAAAAAAAGAAACGAATTTTCAACTAAAATTATGAATCTTCAACAAAAAAATCAACTTTCAAGAAAAGAGTTCAACTCTCAACCAAGGAGTTGAATTTTCAACCTAAAAAGGTTTACAAAAATAATAAATAAGAAAAATATGATACAATTTTTTTTTAAATAAATAAAAAATAGATACGGGAAATGTAATGGTTGATATTTGAACAAAACAATATTTATATAAAGACGAATTTTCAACAAAATACGTGATTTTCAACAACAACAGCAAATGGATTTTGTACAAAAAAAGACGAATTCTTAACAAAATTCCTGAATTTTCTACCAGATAGTTAAATTTTCTATCAAATTGAGACACTATTTTCAAACCTAAAAGACAAATCTTAAACCAAGAAAGATTTTTTATTCAATAAATAAAAAAAATTCATGAAAAAATTTTGAATCTTCAAGCCAAAAACATGAGCTTTTACTAAAACAGTTGAATCTTCACCCAAGTAGTTAAATTTTAAACCAAGATAAATTTTCAACCAAGAAGATTAATTTCCTACAAAAAAAAACGACTTTTTAACAAATTACATAAATTTTCAAATAAATAGTTTGAACAATGGATGTGACGTTAATCAACATTTTATTTGATTAATTTTTAACATACATTTCTCTCGTTTATAGAATTTTTCAACTAAATAGTTGAACTTTTTAACAAAACAAAAAAATTTCAACCAAAAATGGAGTAGATGAATTTTTTCATTGAGGAGACTTGATTTTAAATGAAAAGAAACTAATTTTCTACAAAACAATTCAAGTTTTTACCAAATAGTTGAATTTTATGAATTTTCTAGCCAAAGAGATGATTTTTCTATTAAATGGTTGAATTTTTAAACCGAAAATATGAATTATTAACAATAAGGTTTATTCACTGCCAACCAGTTGATTTTTAAACAAAATACTTATATTTTCAATGAAAAAATGTACTGTTTAACAACAACAAAAAAACTTTCAAAACTTTCAAAACTTTCAAGCAAAGTTTTGATTATTCAACATAAAAAGATTAATTTTGAACAAAAAATGTAATAGTTGATATTGCAACAAAAACAGATTTGAATTAAAATTTAAAAACAGTTGGGTTTAACCATTATATAGACGAATTTTCGATAAAGTACTTTATTTTTAACCAAAAAAATTGATTTACTACTAAAAAATACAAAATCTCAACGAAATACATATACTTTGTACCAAATAGTTAAATTTTTTATCAAAAAAACAATTTAATTTTTTACCGAATAGTTGAATTTTTTAAAGTTTCTAGCCAAAGAGATGAATTTTCTGTAAAATAGTTGAATTTTTAACCCGAAAATATGCATTAATTACAGTAAAGTTTATTTACAGCCAACAAGCGGATTTTTCAACAAAATAGTTATATTTTCAATGAAAAATTCACTGTTAGCACAAAAAAAACTAATTTTCGACTAAAAAAATTAAACTCAACCAAAAAAATGAACTTTTAAGAAAGTAGTTCAACTTTTAAGCCAAGTTTTGAATATTTAACATAAAAAGATGAATTTCGAACGAAAAATGTAATAATTTATATTTCAAGAAAAACAGATTCTAATTAAAAATAGAAAACAGTTGTATTTCACCACCGTAAACGAATTTTCAATAAAGTACTTTATTTTTACCAAATTGTTGAATTTTTGAGCCGAAACTACGAATTTTCTACAAAACAGTTGAATTTTCAGCCCGAAAATGTAAAATTTCAACAAAAAATAGAATTTCTATTCGAAACAGATCAATTTTTAATCAGACACTTGCATTTTCAACCAACCAAAAAATTAAACAATTTTATTGAGAAGTTATAAGTTTTGATCGAAAATTCAGTTTTTTTGTTCAAAATTCAACTCTTGTTGAAAATTCATCACTTTGGGTGGAAAGTTCATCTTTTTTTGTTGAAAATGCAACTTTTTGGTTGCAAATTTAATTATTTTTATGAAAATTCAACAATTTTATTAAAAATGTATCCCTTTCAGTTAAAAATTCGCCTCTTTTTATAATTTTATAATTAAAAAAAATAGTCAATAAAGAAAAAAAAATGTTGAATTTCCAAGCCAAAAAGACAATTCTTCAACAAACAGTCAAATTATCAACCAAGACGTATGACTTTTTAACAAATTTGTTAATTTTTCAACAAAAGAATTCTATTTTAAACCAAAAAAGATGAATTTTTAAACAAGAATTTAATAGTAGACTTCAACCAAAAATAATGAACTTTCAACCAAAAATAGTTGGATTTTCTTATTTGGTTCTATCTTCATTCAGTTGAAATTTAAGTGGAAAAATGAAACAATGAGGAAGGACAGCCTGCCATAAATAAATAGGAATGTTAATAATTTATAGACTAAAGACTAAAATTTTGAATAAACAATAAAGTTTTTTCCGAATACCCAACAAATATCATGTCACTATCTTGACACAGAATTTTAAAATTTATTAAATTATTTACACTATTTTTCATCTCTAATGTGAGTCCGAGGCCTGTAATTTTCATTAAATTTGATATCTTTCACCATTATTAACAACTCCGACCTACATTTTTCCGTTACATTTTCTTCTTCCTCTAGTATTTTGCTTTGATTAAATTTCCTTTTCAATAAATCGCCGTCGGCAAACTGAATACGGTGTATCAAAAATGAATAATCTTTGCCACAAAGGAATCCATTTCGACCCTATTATTTTCGCTTCTTGAGACTTCTAATCAATCCTACCAAGATAATTTTATATAAATAACCTCAATCGATACGTGGAGGCACTTTTGAATAATGAATTATTGATAAGACACATCAGTATAAAAAAATTCACACCTTTTTTACTCTTAATTATTTTAAATAACACTCGATCATTTATGATTATTATATGATAAAAGGACTGCCATTTGAGTGCCATCAATTTCACTAATTCTTTCCAGACCTTTTGTTTTATTTTAAAACTTTCCCAAAATTGAAGAACAAACTGTTTTTTTAAACATATTCATTAAATTTGGTGAAAAAAGCTTTGTTTAAAATGTCATATTTTCTGTGAAACAACATTTTTATTGATCTATCCTCCCATTTAGGATGTAGACTAGGTACAATCAATCTTGAAAGTCGCCAATCTTTAAAATGATTTATAAAATCGAAACATAGATCTATTTTCAACTTTTGCAAATCTTGATTGTTTATTTAACAATAGTTATTTAAAGTTTTAGATTTTGTTGTCTCTTTAGGGAAAGGTTACAATTCTTACTTAATCCTCATCATCAAGGACTCATTTTATTCTTTGAAGGATTCTCTACAATTCTATTTGGGTGGTGTTTATTAAAAATTCGACTATCATTGTTTATAACAATAACTGAATGATTTATAAATTATTACTTTTTAATAAAACCCAGCCAAATAGAATTGTAGAGAATCCTTCAAAGAATAAAATGAGGCCTTGATCATTAGGATTGAATAAGTATTATAACTTTTCCTTAAAGAGAAAGACAAAACTAAAATTCTGAATAACTACTGTTGAATAAATAATTTTGACCTGTTTTTTTTTAATTCCTCTTCTTCTGAATTACGCTTAGAAGCCTATCAACGTTTGCAGAAATTAATAATAGATTCACTTTCGTCGATTTTATAAATTATTTTAAAGATAGACGACTTATGAGATTAATTGTACGTAGTGTACATCCTTAGAGTTAGCAACTTCTAATTTTAAGCTCTTGACTTTAATCAGCATATTTTCATCATTAGGCACTATTTTATTTTTGAAAAAAAGTAGAAAAAATTATAATTTTTGACGAAGAAATTTTTCACAAAAGTATGGCTTCATTTTTGGAAAGGATAGAATATCTTGCCTCTCTGTCTTTTAAACAGAAATCCAAACTTTTTCAAAATCTGATAAGAAACTTAAAGTAATCTAAAAATAATTTGAATTACTGTAATCCTTCACCAAAAAACTGGATTTAAAAAAACTCCACCTTTGTTTTAGTTAATGCTTTTTTCATGAATCGTTAGTTAATGTATCCTAATCAGGGTGTCGGTTATTTGTAATCTTTGAATTAAAATTTAAAGTTATTAACTATGATTTTTAGTTTAATTTGTCAGTTTTCGTTAGAATATAGTTATTGTTCTAATAAAATACCAAATTATTTAATATCTCTGGAACCATTTAAGATGTCAACAAAATTAAAAAAAATTTGTAAGAAGTTGTAGGCCAAACAAGGTTTTGTAAACAACATAAGTCTTGAGTTGTTTGCCTGAAGTAAAAATTTGAATATATATTTTTAAGTTGAGACAAATTTTTCAAAAAGAAGTAAAAAATCAAGAAGGGAAATTTTTTAAAATCTACATGTAATTTTTTTAATAAACATTTACCATTCTGATAAAATATAAACATAAATTTAATACGCATCAATCTCTTCCGAATAACAATTGGATCTTTTCTTGAATAATTCAGAAAAATTGAAAGAATATAATTTCTTAATCTTTGTTTAAAACCAATAAATTGTTATCGAGTTTCAAAAAGTTACGGTGCACCCTTATATTTTTTTCAAAGTCATGAAAACAGATTACTGTACAAATTTGAGGCAAATTTTGGTTTTCTCATTAATTTAAAATGATTTATAAAATACAATAATCTCAGTATTTTATTACAAAAAATTTTGTCGATGTTAAAAATATTGTAAAAATTTGAAAGATTTCTTAACAATTTTATAGAAATATGAGTTAGGTCAAAATGTTTAGTTTAAGATAGTAAAACGCATTTCCGAAATTTGGCACTGATTGACCTTAAATTTATGCAGTAATCTTTTTTCATATTTTAGAAAAAAAAATATGAAGGTGCACCGTAATTTTTGAAAATGTAAGTACATTGTTAAAAGTTGAACTATTTTGTTAATTTTTTTTTGTGGAAGATTCATCTCTTTGTTTGAAAATTAAACTATTTTTTTGAAAATTTGTCTTTTTCGATCGAATTCAGCTGGTTGAATATTGTTTTTTTTTTTTGTAAATTAATTTTCTGCACTGAAAATTCAATGATTTTATTTTTGGTTGAAAACTTATCTTTTTTAGTTGAAAATTTGAATATTTGGTTGAATATGACCTTTCTGTTGAAAAATCATCCTTTTCAGTTTAAAAGTCAACAGGGTTATAAAAC
>JAABKJ010006575.1:0-21825 GCA_011634705.1 Andricus grossulariae
TGAATATTCTCTTGTACTTTATTTTCTGAATTGTTCTTAATTAAATATCTATAAATATTAACCTTTCGGTATTTTACCATCCTTACTCTACAAATGTATGGGTAATGCAACGAAAAAAAAGTTACTTATGAAAGTGGTGACAAAAGTCAAGGTGACTACTTCCAGACAAAAATAGTATAATTTATTGTGTCAAGCTCATAACGGAATTAAAACGTATGACGTTTCAAAACATAAACCAGTTTTCTAATCAGATTAAAATTGATCATTAAAAGCAAGTTAAAAGGTTCGAACTAAGATAAAAAAAAACAGAGATAAGTAAGAATTTTTGTGGTTGCTGGTTCATATACAACAAATTTTGAAAATGAATTCTTGAACGAAAAAAATTGTTGAGGCTATAACTTTGAGTGTATTTATAAAGAATTAGCCTGACACTAAATTACAAATAATGTTCAAACAAATAAATATAATTTCAAGAATTTATTTTTTAAATTTTTTGCATATGAACGAGCAAACCCAATAAACTGGTTTATGTTTCGAAACGTCATACGTTTTAATTCCGTTATGAAATTGATACAATAAATTATACTATTTTTGTCTGGAAGTAGTCGTTTTGACTTTTGCACCACTTTCATCTATCATATTCCCAGACGTGAAACATAAGAAGGATTTACCATCAGCTACTTTCTATAATATTTCTAAAGTTACTTATGTAATGAATTTCTAAAAATGTAAAAATTTAAAAAGTCACGTACATATTACTTTACGCATGAATTTTTACATTTTTTACGTCATAAGCAGTCCAAACACACTTTGATTTTACTACACGTTTGTATAACATTACTAATTAAATTGTTCAGCTGATACAGATTTTCCTTGAATTCTTTTGACATTTTTATGAATGTGAAATGCCTAATTAAAATACGCGCAGGAAAAAACGAACGATTGCAATTAATGACGGTATATCGTAAAAATTAATGACAATAAGAATGAAAATAATATTTGCATTTTTTATCTTCTGATTCGTATTCGTGTCATAAATATGTTATCTGATACCTTGATATGTTTGCGACATATATATGTTTATTTTTGGTTATATATATACACGTCAATTTCAATTAGCTCTCTCGTCATTTTCTGAATATTCGGACCCAGAAAAGTTTTGTTTAACTTTTTGAACTCTTCAGTATGAGAAGAACAGTGGTATTATCATGTTTGCTAAGTAAGTGATCTTTAGAAATTATATAAATAAAGAGTTTCATTTCAGTTCATTCCAGACGAAAGTGACAATTTTGTAACTTTAAAATATATGATAGGGTAAAGACATCAGTATTGAGCCACCTAAGATTAGAATCATAACGACGTGTTCAAGTAAAAAGATTCTATCTCGGGGAAACCAAATTGAAAGGTGTTTACTCGTGGAAATCAAATGAAAAGGTGTTACAGAGTTGAGTACCCTGATTTTCCTAATAGAATTTATATGAGATTTTAGCTTTAAGAGTTCGCCACTCGATTTAGCACCTTTTCATTTCGTCTCCATGAGTTAGGACCTTTTTATTTGGTTTCTCTGAGATGGAAACTTTTTATTTTATTATCAGTTTAAAACCAGAGGGAGATACCCACTACTGAAGGGTGGCCCATTACTGGGACCATTGCTTTATTTGTCAAACTATTAATACCGGGTAATAATTTTGATATTTTTGTTTTTAAAGCAATTGCAATTTTTTTGACGAATTCTTTCTCAAATGCCGAACTATCGGACACTGAAAAGTGCCGACAGAAATGCGATGTGAGTATACCGAATGTTTGTTTTCCTTTATCCTTAGAAGAAAAATGTGAATCAATTCATCAAAATTCATATTTTCAGAACTTAGAACCAGGAAATATCATGTGTGCTGATAATGGTTGCACATATACCAGTCCACAGCAATTAAAATGCTTCAAGTATGTTTGTTTCATAACAAGTAGAGGTGAGTTGTACAACAATTTTTTTCGATTTATTTAAAATTTTAAGAAGCTGAAAGTACCACGTTTTGGTAATCGTTTACATTGAGTTTATTTGGTTGGTTTATTGATTTTACATTGGTAATCGTTATCATTGGCAAATTTTAGATATGAAACAGTGAAGAATTGAACATAAGACAAAAAATATGGGTGGAAGACTCCTCTTTTCAAATTATTAGATTTCTTATTCAATGTCACAAGCTTTATATAAAATACGTATAAAGATGCATGAAAAAATATTTGAGGCATCATGTACTATATACATGGTAAATAACATCCGTAAGGCCATGTGATGAGTGAGTCACGTGACCGGCTTCCTATTTTACTGACGCTTTTTTTATTTGTAAACTTATTTTCACGCTCAGCTGCGGTCCTAAATTTTTATAATTATGAAAAAAGGAAAAAGAAAATTATTTACAAAAAAACTTTTTTCATAATTATAAAAATTTAGGACCAGAGCCGCGTTTCTTAGTGCTTCCTTTTTATTATCCCAAATTGTCAACTCGATGTAGCTATTCGTGTGAGAATAAGTTTACAAATAAAAAAATTATCGGTGAGGTAGGAAGCCGGTCACGTGACCCACTCGTCACATGGCCTTAAGATGGTATGAACCTGCCCTGAACGTAATAAACTCAGATTGCCTCGTAGTCCATAAATAATTTTTTTTCATAAAAATCGTAACAATTCGTCAAAAAATATAAGAAAATAAAAAAGTACAAAAAATTAAAAATACTTTGTTTTATAGTATAGACATTGTATAATCTGTTTTCTTTTTTCTGAAATTTTCTCTATCTCAGCGGAATAATTGTTTGAAGTTGTCGCTGACTTGTGTAGAATTTTCCATAAAAATTAATTTTTCTTGGCTAAAATTAATCATCGACCATCATTCCACTAACCAAGATTCATTTGAAGGGTTGTAATTCAAGTCGGCTATCCAACAAATTTGAAATTTGTCAAGGCGACGTCAAAACTTTCGCATATTGTTATTTTGAAGAATTTGGAGTATCGCGTTGATAAATTTCTTTGTTCTTGGTACGATTAGCACTTACAAGAAGTTTTGAGCAAAAGCCTCAACGCTTTACCTGATTAAGAGCTTCTGAAATTTTCAACCGACTAAGTCCGGTGGTCGCAGAATTCGAAATCGGCTCACCCCGTGATCCATGCTCATTTCCCAGTTTGAAATTTCAGCACAGGAACCTCAGAGGATCCCGGACAGGTTCCTGGACACGATCCTGCACACGAACCTGCTCAGGTCATCATGAAGGTTCCTGTGCAGAAATTTGGCAATCCTGCAATGAAGCCTGCACCGACAAATGAACCTTTGAATGATCGAGTATAGGTTCCCGTACAGGTTCCTTCGTGAAGTAAATTGAAGAGCGGGTTCCTGCACAGAAACACGTATGGCTCCTTTACAAAATCACGTATGGGTCCTTTACAGAAAGCCGTCGCGAAAACTCATGTCGCTTGCAGACATAGAGTTGCTTTCCTTTTATTCCCTTGAAAATCGAACTTATAATTGAGAGAGGCAAGCCACTAGTGAGCCTCCTGGATTACTTTCTATGCAGGTTCACGCATAGGCTCCTGAAAAAGTTGCTGTACATGAACCCGCGTCTCAAATTGCTCTGCGTAGGAGCCTGTACAGGATCATTCAAAGATTATCTTTCATAGAGGTACCTTTGCAGGATCGTGTACAGTACACCTATTAATTATCATCATTATTGTTTTCATAACAATATAGTTATTTCATTTGCAATAAATATAATTGTTTCAATGCAAAATCAAAAATTACATTATAGAGAATGTCAGTATTAAATTTTATTTTTGAAAATTACAAAATTTAATTGCATGTGAAGGATATAACACTGAAAATTGATGTTCAAGTAGACGAAAATGAGAAAAATTTAAGGAATTCGTGAATTCAAGGAACTGAAGTAATTCACGGATTTCAAGGAAGTCATGAATTTCACTGAATTCTTCGAATTCACGGAATTCGTGAAATTCGTGGAATTTATGGACATCGTGGAATGCATAGAATTCGCGGAATTCGTGGAATTCATGCAATTCGTGGAATTCATGGAATTCCTGGAATTCATAGACTTCGCGGAATTCATGGAATTCATGGAATTCGTGGAATTCGTGGAATTCGTGGACGTCGCGGAATTCATGGAATTCGTGGAATTCATAGAATTAGTGGAATTCATAGAATTCGTGGAATTAATGGAATTCATGAAATTCGCGGAACTCTTCGATTTGTGGAATTCATGGAATTCGTGGAATTCATGGACTTCGCGGAATTCATGGAATTCGTGGAATTCATGGTATTCTGGGAATTTATAGAATTCGTGGAATTCGTGGAATTCATGGAATTAGTGAAATTAATGGAATCCGTGGAATTCGCGGAACTCTTCGAATTTGTGGAATTCATGGAATTCGTGAAATTCATGTCATTCGTGGAATTCTAGGACTTTATGAAATTCGTGAAATTTGAGGAATTCATGGAACTCAATGAATTCGTAGAATTCATGGAATGCAAGAAATTCATGGAATTCAAGAAATTCATGGAATTCAAGAAATTCAAGGAATTCATGGAATTCGTGGAATTCATGGAATTCAAGGAATTCGTGGAATTCAAGGAATTCGTGGAATTCAAGGAATTCATGGAATTCAAGGAATTCATGGAATTCAAGGAATTCATGGAATTCAAGGAATTCATGGAATTCAAGGAATTCACGGAATTCACAGAATTCATGGAATTCGCAGAATTCATGGAATTTGTAGAATTCATGGAATTCGCAGAATTCATGGAATTTACAGAATTCATGGAATTTGTAGAATTCATGGAATTCGCAGAATTCATGGAATTCAAGGAATTTATGGAATTCGCAGAATTCATGGAATTCAAGGAATTGATTGAATTCAAGGAATTCAAGGAATTGATTGAATTGAAGGAATTCTATAATTCAAGGAATTCATGGAATTCGCGGAACTCTCCGAATTTGTAGAATTCATGGAATTCGTGGAATTCATGTAATTCGTGGAATTCTAGGACTTTATGAAATTCGTGAAATTTAGGGAATTCATGGAACTCAATGAATTCGCAGAATTTATGGAATACAAGAAATTCATGGAATTCAAGAAATTCATGGAATTCAAGAAATTCATGGAATTCAAGGAATTCAAGGAATTCATTGAATTCAAGGAATTGATTGAATTCAAGGAATTCTATAATTCAAGGAATTCATGGAATTCATGGAATTCAAGGAATTCACGAAAATCAAGGAATTCACGAAATTCATGGAATTCACGGAATTCAAGCTTTTCACGAAATTCAAGAAATTCAATTAATTAATTGATTTCACGGATTTCAAAGAATTTAAGTAGTTCTCGGATTTCAAGGAATTCGTGGAATTCATGGGATTCTTACTATTCATAATATTCACGGATTATAAAGAATGCATGGATTTCATGGAATTCGCGGAATTGATAGAAGTCACGGAATTTATGGAATTCGCAGAATTTGTGAAATTCATGGAATTCACGGAATTTATGGAATTAAAGGAATTCAACGAATTATTGGAATTCGACGATTTAAAAGAATTCCATTAATTCCTTGTATTCCGTAAACTCCTGAAATTCCACACAGTCCGTGAATTCCTTGATTTCTATGAATACCTTAATATCCTATTATTGATCAAATTTCTTATAATTCTTAATTTATAAAAATTTGGGTGTTCGAACAAAATAAAGTTAACTGAAATGATATCTTCTTCTTTTTTCTACACGTGCGGTTTATGGATGGAATATTCATGAAAGTTACATTGTTGTAATAGGAAAAATCTTTAGAATAAATAAATACCTACAGAAAGTAACAATAACGCCATAATCAAAATTGTCGAAGCGTGATACATTAGCGAACGCAGTAAGGAGTCGACACGTACACAAGGATGCGTTTCTTTACGCAGTTGGGCCAAAAGAATCTCGATCGAAGTATGTAGTTCAGCCTCGAGACGGTAGATGTCAGATAGAGTACACTACATTGCTCAAAACGGCATAATTATCACGAAAAATAAAGATTTTCCATTAGAGCCCATATGAGGTTGGCCAGTTTTGAATTATGCGACCCTTGGGATTACTTTTCGACCATTTTTGAAGAAAAAAAAGTAATTCGAAGTTCCTATAACGGGGTGATGTCAGCCTGAGATTACAGATTTCAAAAATGCAAAAAAGTGTTTTTCAAAAAAGTTGAGGATTAGCCGGTTTTAAATTCCAACATCTCATTTGTTCGCAATTTAAACTATCAGTTTAGGAATGTCCGAGTTTACCAACATGCCCGACATTATCCCGCTGGACGGTACAACTTATAAAATTTGGTGCCTAAACAAAAAATGGCTTGACAATTTTCGGACGAAGGTTTCAGTCTCCAAATAATACTCATTTTATCAGATGACACCAGTAATATTGGGTGTGGCAATTAACAGAAATGGAAACGTACAAATTCAATTTGTTACAGCAGATGTTCACTCAAATCAAAAAAGCTATTTTTCATTTGAGTCAACCTAATAGATATGGAAATTAGAATGTAGAATTAATCAAAAATTAAGAAATCATTCTCATAAAATATTTAAGGAAACTTGGTTCCAGTTTTCCAGTTTTTTTTGTGATCGTAATAATTAATTATTATTATTTTTTTTATTTCAGCTGTCACGAAGGCACATGACGGAAAGTGCAAAAATCCAACACATAGTTGCGCATGTCCTAGAAATAAGTATAACTAATGGTAAGATCTATACTTTGACAGATACGCTTTGTTGGTGAAGGTGATGCAACTTATTTACAAGTTACACAAATTGCCTTCTTATTGTTTTAATAAACTTGAAAATGTTACAAAATCTGAACGCTTATTTCTTCAACCTTCTTTCAATTATTGTATGCATTATACAGTCCTAAATAAATCAATATATTTTTATCAAGCAATTGATACTTTTTCACTATCGAATTATAAAACATTTCAAATAAGCAGATTTATCAGTTTCTGTGGCTTTTCAGTGGTACACTTTTCTCTAATTGAATTAGCAGAATTTTCACTGACTCATTAGTGAAATTTTCTGACTTAGATTTAGAGAGCCATATGTTTCAAAATAAAATAAAAATTTTATTCTTTATCATCATTTCTATATTTTTTCCTCATTCTTCATTAATCTTTATTTATAGTCACCTCAAAAAATGCATAGTCTTAATAAATGTACAAATATTATTATAATATTCATAACATACATTGATATTGAATGTATCAAAACATACGAGATTTTATTTGTTCTGTTTTCATAATTCAATAAACATAAAGCAACATCACACAAAGCTTGAAATCCCCAGTGTAAAGTCAGAAATACTAACACACTATCAAAAAGATAGTTCATTGTTAAAAAAAATGAATTTTCTATAAAAGAGATGCATTTCATACGAAACAGTTTTTGAATTTTCAATCTAAAAATGTTTATGTTTCTGAAAATAGTTGAAGTTTAAATCTGAAAAGATGAATATTCAACCAGAAAAGATCATTTTTTAACCAAAAAGGATGATTTTTCAACCAATTAGTAGAATTTCCAACAAACCAAAAAGTTAATTTTAGACCAAACCCTTGCACTTGCAACCAGAGAGTTCAGCTTTCACACGAAGGGGACGAATTTTCGACAAAATAGTGGCATTTGTAACCTACATACAAAGACAAATTTTTACCAAAATTGTCGAATTCTCAAACATACTAGAATTAACTTCATCCACAATCGGTTGCGGTTTCAACCATATATTCGCATCTTATCCAAGTCGAAATGATGAATTTTTTGTAAGACACCAAATTTTCTATCAAGGACTTTTCTACCAAAAAAGATAAAATTTCAACAAAACAGTTGAATTTGCGAATGAATAAGACGACTTTTTAACATAAAAAGTTGAATTTTTATTTTAAAAAATCAATCATCAAACAAAAAGTTGAATTTGCGTTCAAATAGTTCAACTTTAAATCAAACGGGACGAATAGTTGACAAAATAGTTGAATTTTCAATGAAATAGTTGAATTTCCAGTCAAATGCTCAAATTTTTAAAAGAAAAAGATTGCATTTTAACCAAAAACAGTTAAATTTTCAACAAAAGAATTGAACTTTCGAGCAAAAAAGATGAATGTTTTAGAAGACAGTTGAATTTTCTATCCAAAAACCAAATTTTTAACAAAATAGTTCCAACAAAATAATTAAATTTTGTAACATGAATTCACAACAAAAAATGTGATATTTTATATTTCAGCAACAAAAAAATAAACTTTGAATAAAAAACAGTTGAAGTCAATAAAACAAGATTGAAACACTACCAAACGCAGACAAAAAAGATCAATTTCTGAACCAAAAAGTCGAATTTTCAACAAAATAATTGAATTTTCAACTAAAATTATGAACCTTCACGAAGGAAAATTAATTTTCAACATTGTAGTTTAAATATTAACTAATTGTTTGCGTTTTCAATAAAAATATTAATTTTCAATGAAAAATATAATAGTTGATATTATATCTAATAAAGATGTTTATTTTAATTTTAAAAACCCGAATTTAACCTGACAGATAAATCATCATTGAGAAATGTTATACATAGTTCATATTTTAACCGACACAAAATCTAATTTGAAATCAGAAGCAGTTGAATGCAATGAAAACAAAAAATTACCCAAAAGCAGGGAAAATATATGATTTTATAAACCAAATAGACGAATTTTCAATAAAATAGGAAATTTTCAACCAAAAAAGATTCTTCAGTCAATACTTAAAAAAGTTTGAACTAAATTGTTGAATTTTCATACTAGAAAGGCAAATTCTGTAAGAAGCAGTTAATTTGTCAACAAAACAGTTGAATTTCCGAATAAAAAAGATAACTTTTCAACAAAATAGTTGAATTTTCATTTAAAAACATCAATTATCAATCATAAAGTTGCATTTACGTGCAAATAGTTTAACAAGCATTTTTAAAAGAAAAAGATTAAATTTCAACCAAAAATAGTTGAATTTCCAACCAACGAATTGAACTTTCAAGCAAAAAAGACGAATGTTTTAGAAGACAGTGGAATTTTCTATTCAAAAAACAAATGTTCAACAACATAGTTCAAATTTCAACAAAATATTTAAATTTTTTAACAATACAGTGGAATATATATAAAAAAGAATTGAACTTTCAACAAACTACATAAGTTTCAAAGAAAAGAAGATTAATTCTTGAAGGAAAACCTAATAGTTGGTATTTAACAAAAAAATCAGATTTCCATTTCAAATCAAAAACAGTCGAATTTAACTAAAAATTTAGTTAAGAAAATTAATTTTCAAGTAGCAAAACTATGAATTCTATGAATTAAGTTCGAATTTAAGCGAAAATGGAGAAAAAGGGGAAGTTTCTTGAAAAAAGAGGATTTCTTTACTTTTCATTTTTTTCAATTATTTCAAAAAAGTGTTATTCAGATTTACATTTTGCATGTATGATATTAAATTCTGTGTTACCCCCACGCCCCTATGCGTTACAAATTGTCACAAAACCTGTCACTCCGGACGTGTGACGTAGTTTTCAACGGTCCCTTATACTTTTTTCAACAAAAAACAGGCTATCATTCCTTGAAAGCTTTTATAGAACAGCTTCGATCCCGAGGAATTTCTAGGAAACTCAGGTGATACTTCCTGAGAAAATTGCCCGACTTTCGCCCCGTGAAAGTAAAACAACAGTCTTTCCAACGAGAGAATCAACTTTGAATACATACCATTTCATTCTGGGACGATTCCTTGGGGCGACGAGCTGTTGAGAGCGTTATCATTTTTACCCTCAACTTCACTTTCAGATAATCCCCCCCCCCCTCCCCGTCACCCCTTTTCACCCTCATGAAGATGTTGTTTTTCCTTCTCATGGTTCCTCATCGTTTCGTCCTCTTTTTGAAAAATCTCATTGTCTTATATTCTTCGACTCATTATGAGGATTCTCCACCCTGCTTCGCAATAAACAAACCCCTTTCCAGATTCTTCTTTATTTATCTCAATTTATCTCGATGAATTTTTTCCTTTTTCTATCTTCACTTACGTACATTTTGTCATTTTCCTTCACTTCTCGTTACTTTACTTATCTCTGTCTCCAATTCCGCTTGATGCAAGCTTAAGTCAGTCGTCAGCGAGCTATCTCAGAAGGTTGAACTTTACCCTGCTTTATTCCCTCTTACACCATGAACAACGTAGTCGTGACGCTGGGAGAATTTCCCTCACGGTTTGATTGAGCTTAAAGAACATTTTCCCCGTTTCATTTGAATTTGCTTCGTTTGTAAGATAATTAGCTGTTTCACTAACGTTATAGGACGTCTCGAATAAAAAGGTATTTTTTTATTTAAGATGACACTCTCTGTTAATGCTGTTTTGAGCCTTTTCAATTTGATTTAGTTAAACTCTAAAATGAGGTTATCATTAAGAAATGTTTACAATTTCTAAAAAGGTTTGTGATTATTTGGGAGCTTCTCTGTGACGCTATTTTTCCATAGGTTACTTTTCTAATTTCTTTCGCTCGAGACCTTGCGACAGCGGGCGTGAAGGGGTAGTGTTGTTGTTGTAGTGACTTGCACAACTTTGCTGGGCAGTATCCAGCTTTCTCTTTTCTGTTCCATTTTGGCTTTCGTGTCGGGCACTTTTGACCTTTTCCTGAGGCTAAATTAGATGCGCTTCAATAATTAAAGCGATATAGATTCTGGGTACGAGTTCCGACCCGTGAATTTTCAAGTCCTCATGCTTACTGTAGAGCAGTGTTCTCATCAAATAAGTGAATCTTGAACAGTGTTTAGTGTTATATCTTTTCTCTTATGGATTAATTGTGACTTAAAAGGATTCTCGCGACTCAATCGTTTTCTGGTATCGTGCGAAGTGACAAGTCGGACAACATATGTCTCTAGTTTGATCGAGATCGATCTTTTGAAGAAGGATCATTGTTGTAGCTTCCGGAGCCTACATCTGGACTAAGTTTACAAAATTAAAAATTTTTTATATGACACATGTGAGTTGACGCGCGGGTTGGAACTCGGTCCATAGTTGGATTAGATGAAGTCAAATTATAATCGAATTAAATTAGTAAAATCTTGATGAGCCTTGTAAAATATCTACTCCTTGTCACCTTTGTAATTGTAGCATCTTTATTTCATTGACTTTAAACTGATAATACGTTTCTGCCTCGCCACCCAACACCAGTCGTCATTAATTTATTAACAGTCTCCAAGCAGCTACTATCACGTATAAAAAGAAATGTGTTTTCTTATTTATTCTAAATTGAAGAGTAGCAATACAGAACTAGATAACCAATATTTTTGGCAATAATGGGCTTTTTTCATAATTCAAAACCACATAACTGACACTCTATACTGATCTCCCATCTCCTTTTTTTTATTTATTAACCTCTTACCTTTTCTTAAATCTTTTTTTGGTCATTCATCTTCCTAAAAGTTATTTAATGTACTAAAAGAATAAAATAATTTCTAAGAAGAAAGGAATTAGATAAAACTATTTCCAATTTGTTTAGCACCATAGTACCTACCAAATTTCAACCTGAAACCTTGAATCTTCATTTTATAGACCTTTCAGCAAAAAATCTTCTGTTACAGTGCGATACCGTCACACGAAATTCTTCTCCGAAAACAAGAATAATTTGGTTTTTATAAAAACTTCTTTATTTTTATTCAGCGTCCCCGTATGTCGGGAGTAAGTTATTATTTTTTTTAAATTTCTAGCCGCGTCCAAAGACGATTTTCAAAACCCAATAGCTTTTTGATTCCAGATAATTTTCTCCCAATTCAGAAACTCAATATATCCGTATAAGTTTTCATGTTTTCTTTTAACTGAACATTGTACGTTTTATCATGAACCGCAACCAAGCCTGTTCCAATTTTAGGCTACTATGACTTTGTGATTGTAAAGTTCCACATTCTATTTCTGTGAACTGAATAATTTTTTTCTAATAATTTTTTGGTCTTGATTCAGAAATACTTTAGCTCAGGAGCAAACTTTTGTTTTATCTTTAAAGGCTGATTTCGAATTTACAGAATGTTTTGCCGCTTTCCTGAAAAATTCCGATTTTTAGGTTATATAGTTCTATACTGCAACACTTCAATTATATTCTTTTCTATTCCATGTTGTCACAAAAGCTGTTCTTTTATATCAGTTTTATTACTTTCTCTGTCACATTATCCTTTTACATGATTCCATCAGTTTCTATCCTATTTGATCATATTTTATCCATCTTCCTAATAATTTTTTCATTATCTATCACATTTATTTTCGAATATCCCACCCTACTTTCTATTGTATCCTTTTCTATCCTATTTTATTATTTTTTCTTTCAATTTTCATGACTTGAAACAAGTTGTATCCATTTATATCCTGGATTATTACTTTATATCCTAGTCCTAATTACAAAAATCATACATTTTTTTATTTCTTGTTTTGACTGGCCTAAAAAAACCGAGCTATTATTATTACGAACCCCACAAAATTGTTATATTTTATGGAAAAAGAAATGCGTCTTTTTGTTTTATTTAAAGAAAAATTGAAACCTCGGTAAAAAATAATAGCCTTGAGGGTGAAAGCCTACCCTATGTATGGGTTGCAATATCAAATTGCGAATTTCGAAAATCCCACATGCAATTCTCTGGATATTTCAGTAGCTAAATGTCTCAGTACGAAAAGAAAGTGAAAAATGGAAAATGCAAAATATAATATTTTGGAATGTGATCCATATGAAGGGTAGTTCTTCATGATTAGTATTAGTATTTTTGGTCCTACTGGATCAAGTTTCATTCCTGAGATTCTGGTACTTCCATTAGTATTTCCTACCTAACACTTATTACTATTAAGAAAACTAAAGGTAATTAATATTTTTCATCTTTTTGGGGTGGTTGATGCCTCAGGACCACGGTTTAAATGATTTGTTCAATGAAACTCAATAATATATCAAAAGAAAAAAAATTTGTCTACCTCAGCAGTAATCATAAAATCATTACTATGAAACAATATTAAATACTTTTAATATACTTGAAAAAAACTGTAATAATTTTTTCAAAATAAAAGAAAAAGAAATATGAACCTGTGCCGTTTTTTATTAATTTTATAGATTAAAATGTTTCGCCTTCATAAAACATTTGTTGTTGGAGAAATTAATATTATAAAAAACAAACCAGAAAAAAATGATTAAACATTGGTTTCTTAAGACGAATAAAAAACATTTCCCAATTTAAAAAAGTCAACTACGCCACGGCAGATTTTCTCTCTTCTCTTTTGCATTGTTAAAAATGGAAAATGTTTTATACCTATGGTTTCTATTAACAGTATTTAAACATTTCTGTTCATTTTATTATTTCACTCTTTGCATGGGATTTTAAAAATTCTGAAAGTTGTTTCAAGTGAAATCTTTTTCTTTTTCACCCCCGTTCTCACCTCTCCTCTACACTCATCTCATATGATAAAATTATATTATTTCTCTGACAACATACATTTTTCCAATTTTTGATACCCCCATGAGATACAGAATTATATCATATAGTATTTTATCTCCTCGGGAATTAACTAATCCTCGATGAAAAATTTCCAGTCAGCTGAATCAAAGCCGAATCGCTTCCGTCTAATATGGATTCTGAACTGACGAGGAGAAAAGTTTTTTGAAATTACCTAGTTGGATGTTCACTGAACATCTTGGGAAAAGTTAATACCCCAAGGAAAGTTTGGCGATTCCGGACAGACGAAGAGTCTCGCCGTCTTTTTCTGCGTAATAATTGCTTTCGGTCTTCCTGGCCAAGTCGATCTTCTAGGCGGGCTCGTTCAAGTGTAAATTATTAGTTTTCAATAGACAGAACTTGAACTTCTGAAAAGAACTGAAGCACGCACCAGGAACATCATAGAAAAGGATATTTCAACATAATGATATAAGAAATTATGCGGTCTGTCGAACTGCGAAATGGACTGACCATTTCGTAGTTTAGTTTCATACAATGTTAGCGATATTGCAAAATGAGAAAAGAATAATAAAACGATAAAGGTAGCAAACAAAATATTAAGGGGTTTTCACATTCATAAATCTGAATACCAATATTGCAACCTATTTCAGAGACTGAAAATCAAAAATGTTTTCTCGATTTATAACTTCTATTTGGCTACAGAACTGACAGGAATTCCAAGGATGTTTGAAAATGTTGTGTCTCTAAACATGTCTGTTTGATATTTCCCAGTTCCAAGCATTTCTTCGGACCTGAAATAATCTAAAAATGACAGCGAATTTACCTTTTCTTCTGGCAGTTTTTTATTTTCAGTAGAAACCCCTTCCGATCACTTTATATGTCACTAACTTGATATTACAAGGAAGTATGCAATGTTTAATGAGTCTTCTGTTAAAGCTTCTTCGCCTTTCACGAAAGAACACATTCTCATCACATGTCTCACGCTTTACACTTGATTGAGACTTGTTGAAAACACAAAGTTTTCTATATTATGTTCAACTCTATTACATTAAATGTATATTATGTCAATTTTTTACCTCGTTCCGGGACTGCTTATTCAGATATTGCAAAATAAAGTACAAACTTGATTATTTATAATCATTTTAATAATTGTTCCTTATTTTGCAATTATCCTTATTAACAGTTACCCTGAAAAATGTATAATTTCCATAAATGTATGTTATTACAATTCATAACATGCATTGATATTGGAACAGACGCACTGTTATTGTCTTTTTTTTATCATTTAAAAAAGTGTGTCTCCTATCGACAAATAGTCTAAAGCAAATTTGTATTTATTTTTCTAAAAATTCAGTTCGTTTAATTTCAGTGTTTATTTTCAATGTTATTGTTCACGATTATAACAAAAATTGCGCGTCCGAGCGTAAAGTGGTTTCAAACAAATTTCTGGCCAGTGCTAGGAAACCCTGTTTTAACTGAGAATCCCGTAAATTTAGCAGAATCTTCTTTTTCCGAGTAGAAAACTTGAAGATTGAGCAATTCTAAGTGTGGTAAAATATTTAAAATTAAACGATTTTTAAATTACAATCTTCTAAAATCGCACCCTCGAATATTCGACTGCTTATCCAGAATGAACAATTTACAGTTATTACGGAAGCGTTGCGAATGGTATGGTTCGGAATTGTTGAATTTTGCCATGTAAATATCACCAATTAGACTATAATGAATTTTGGATGATCTAAATTAAAATAATTCAACTTTCAAGGATTACGTTCCAAAATAATAAACAATTCTAATTCAAAAAGTATTCGTGTTATAATCATAGTTTATAATCATTTGATGTTGATTTCTACCAATTTAAAATGATACAATTTTAGAGATTAAGTCTTGTTATAAATTTGTATGGCTGTATCTACATGTACAATAATTTTGATACGAATAACCAGATTTATTCAGAACATATAGATAGGCACTGTCAATTTTTATTTTCATTATTTTGTTTTGAATACCTAATTTCAAAACGGTTTTTTTACTTGTTTGCAGATTTGTTAAAATATAACGACATTTAATTTGAAACTCTTCCACTTTCTATGTTTACAGTTTCAAATTGTAGAATATTAAAAGCCTTCAATTTGATATTTTACAAGTTTGAATATTTAATTTCAAGATGAAATCTCATTTTAGAGCTCTTGAAATTGAACCTATCCACAAAAAAGGCACCCATCTTGTAGCTTTGCAATATATTATTACTAATATTCAAATATCTCAAGTTTTTAATTTGAATGCTTCGAATTGAAAAGAGAACCACTTTGACTACTTTAATTTGCAATTTAGTTTTGATTACTTCAAATGAAACAATTTGCAGTTTTAAAAGCTTGAATTCTTTACTTTTATAACGACTCGAAGGATATTCAACTAATAAATATTCAAATTGATTTGAAAGCACACCTGCGACTTTTTTTAGATATTGGTATTTTTTGTGTCTGAGCACACTTGGTCCTCAAAAGTCGACGGGTAAATCGTGCTTTTGCAATTTTTCCAGCAAACGAGACGATCTCGTGTGGAATCACGGTCGAACGGTTGCAGGTGTGGGAGACCAATCGCTTCGCATGACAGAATCCTGAATTTCCAATTCAGCATTTACACATTTCCAATTCTATCGCCATTTACATAGACTCGAAAATTCTCTTTCCCTGTGCTTGTCGCGAGTAGCCTCTTGTTTCGCAGGATCTCACACCATCAAAGCCTCTCTCTATATTCTACGATCTACGAGGATTGTGCAAAATTTGAAGGAAACTTTCAACGCCCTTAAAAGGTGAATGCAAAATAGCTCACTCAACATCATTTCTTAAAGAGCGAATCTTTTCTTTCTATCTTGCATTCCATTTACTTCAAATCACTTTTACTGATTCTCTTCTTAGGTATACTTTTCAAAATTTCACCCAAAAATGTTGACCGGATACTTGGCTTAGGGGTTTCTTCTGCAGCCTGGTTAAAAGTTCCAAAAGGATTTTTGGTTCCAGTTAATATAAAGTAAGTTATTAAAACTTTTTTAATTTTGTTAAAATTAGTTTTTTTCTCAAACATCTTGAAAAACATTTCACAGCGGAACAAACGGTTTTTGCCTTCATACAAGAACCTTGGGCTTGTAAGGAGAAAGTTATATGATCAAGTAACACAAGCCGATCAGTCATTTTTGATAGTACCATAGAAATAACTAGGACAGCACCTTATGTCAGAGGCGGTATTATATTTATTGGATTACCAAAGTTTTTTCCAGAGATTTGGTGGCAATAAAGATTGAGCAACATGTAGGAAGCAGAAGCCAACCTATGGTGATTTTCTTAGCGCACCCACACCTTTGGACCTGTAGAACCCACCATCTAAGGAATGGTGAAAACGGCTGGACTACTGGTGCAATAGAGGATGGGCATTACTCATCAGATGCAATGCTAACGCACATCATTCGATTTAGGGTAGCAAGGACACCAACAACAGAAGTGAGTGTTTATTAGATTATCTTTTAACTACTGATTTAACTTAATTGAATCGGGGTAATGTACCTACCATCGTAACGCCCACATGTCATGAGATAATTGATTTGACCTTATGTTAGATATGTTTTAGCTAAATGTTCAAAGGATGACATGTATCGTCTGATACATCCCCATTGGATCACAGCCAGATGTGCTTCTCATTGAGACGATAGAGCTGGGGTTCAAAGGTATAAGATCCCTAAAGAACTTATTGGGATACTAATAGGGAAGATCTCAACAGTTTACTGGGCTATACTGGACAGAATCAAGCAACCTTGACAAGATATAATAATCAGATACAAAATGCCGTGAGGGACTCAAATGGGGAGTATTTTTAGGAAATCAAGAATATAACTGACAATGATAGGCTCCAGAGAACCTTGAAAAGTAACTCATCATGTCGACTGAAGGCATTAATATTGTCTTAGGGTAAAATTACTAAATGACTAATGAAATCCTTGACTACCTAATGAGGGTACAATTTACGGTTTCGGAGTTGGATTACACGAATGTGGGGGCGGCCCATGAGTCATACCCCTCAGAAAGACCAACTTTTAGAGCCAGAATGGAAGATTGAGAAGTACCAGTCGTATTGTCACTCATTCAAAAATTAGATGGGTAGTTAAACAATGGAAACTATTTAAAGCTGCAGGAGATGATGAAGTATTCCCTGCATTAATGCAGAAAGGATTTCAGTCCTTTGTGAGTTCATTGTGCGGCATCTTTTGGGCATGCTTTGAAATGGGTTATACCCCGGTAGCATGGAGAAGGATAAGGCAATCTTCATTCCAAAGCTTGGTAAGGATACCTACTATGAGGAAAAATCCTTTAGACCAATGGGCTTGACCTGGTTTATGCTGAAAACAAAAGAAAAATTATTGGACCTTCACTTAAAAAAAAAAATTCTAGCAGGAAAAACCTCTTCAAAGGGATAAAATTTGCCTCTCAAAAATGCAGATCTACCGTAGCCGCTGCATATGCGTTTAGCGTCCGCATCAATAATACAATGCGGAAAGGTGAAGAAGTAATTGCAGCGTTTCTAGACATAGAGTCAAGGATGGCCCTTTTTTCACTTTTCGAATTCCTCTGCTCTCACCCCCCAGTTTTTTTCGAAAGTCCAAAAAAAAAATCTTTAAATTTAAGCAAAATCGGTTAATATTTAGGGGTGGTGCAAAGAACATGAAGTTTTCCATTGATTTAACATGGAAAAAGTTAGTTTTTTGTGAATCTAATATTTAAACGCGATAATATATTACAAATAATTTCGTGTTCTAGTATATCGTTCAGAATTCATCAGAGAATAAGAATCTATCATCAATTTTGAGGATAAATAATTCTAAGCCACTCTTATAAGTCCCCAAAGCAAACCCCATTAGTGACAAACTTGAATTTTACGCATTACTGCGGTTTATTGACGTTTTCTGAAAAATTTTTTTAAGAATAAATAATCAATAATCGGTAATTTAAGAATGCCTTGTCATTTTAAAGATGGTAGTTAATCGTGTAAACAGTAATAGTTTGTTTAAAAATTTTGTTTCCTCAGTTAAATCGCGAAATGAACATATTTTTTAGACTTTAGAAGATGTTTAATCAATGATAACAATAAAATAATGTGTTTAAATAGATTCAGAATTATTTAAATTGAACTATTTGTTCAAGCATGAATTAAAGTATGCTCAAATATGTTTATTATGAATACTCGTAGACTTTTTAACAAATTAAAGTTTTTTGAACAATTTTTTTGTTTACATATTTCATTTTCGCTATTTTTCGAAAGATTTTAATATATTCATGTTTTTATTTGCTTTCTAAGAATACACTTATATGTTTAAACAAATTAAAATTGTTTGAAAAAATATTTTTTTTTGTTTGACAATTGTATGTGTTTTTTTATCGTGGGGACAAAATTAGTTTTTTATTTTTCCAGGGATTTATTTATCCTGAGTTATCTGCTTGTTTTGCAGGAACGCTCTTAATTTTTTATGTAATTTTAAATAGTTTCTCGTTGAGATTAAAAGTCTGTACTGGACAAATCTGACACTATCCCTTTAAGCTGGGCTGAAGCGTTTTAGTCACGTCACTTCGCGACTCAGAGGGTTCTGGGTTATACTCGTAAATGTCCCCATAAATTTTATCTTACAATTCTAAACATTTAACTAATCTGTTCGATCCTATGGGCTTGGACAATAGATACACCTTTGTCTAACGGGATATCGTCATATGACAATCATGTCGGTACCTGAGTAGGATGCGATTTTGCCAGAATTTATAGTTAATTTTCTCAAAATTTGCCTTCTGACGATTTCAAAAGAGATACAATATTTATGAACTTCTTGTACTTAAACACTCCAGTGACGCGTATAGATGTATCAAGTAATAAGCAATTATGCTTTCTGTTCTTTGCAAGTATAGTTCAGTTGTGTTACTGTAATGCGATTAAGTGCTTAAAGTGACTTGAATAATTAATTTAATTCAAAATGGAACTTGAAGAAGATTTATATTTGGTTGGAAGTTACATCAATCAAATTGTGAACAGACAAGTTTTAGGTGCCTTGCTTTTTAAAACTCGCAAAATGCAAAAACAATTGCGATAAAGTGCGACTCTGGCAATTGAGGAAACACTAAATTTACAGCAAAGAGCAGGAATACCAGCAAAAGAAAAGGAACATTGCGTATCAAAACTTAAAATTTTATTAGACAAATGGAAGAACCTTCACAAAAGTCATTCAAGGAAGACTGAAACATACCCGAAGAAGAAAGCATGGTTTTCTGAGCAGTTAGACGACCTATTTGATATTGCTCATGCGAATGCTCTGGAGTTAATAAAGATAAGGGAAGATAATCAGTTTTTGCTTTTGCAGAGGCAAAAAGGCCAATCAAGCTACATGGGCGGAATTGATCTAGAATTGGTTGACTTTTAAGCTGGAATAGGTGTAGGTACTAATTCGAAGTACGTCAATTTCAGATGAGGTTGCTGAACTTTTATCTTGTTCAAGCCTAAGTAGTGGAGGAAATGCATCAATCGAAACTACAGCTACACAGGAAACTCTAGAGGGTCCATCTGCTACAAAAAAGAGAGTGAGAGAATTTATTATTACTTCAAAACTGGCCTCAGCATTGGACAAATGTAAAGTACGTGACAGAAATGCATTGCATATTTTAATGGCAACTGCTGAAGCATTAGGTCATAATACCAATGATCTCGTTATAAATCGATCATCGATTTAGCGAAGTCGTCATATTTTGCGTGGAAAATACGCTAAAAAAATTCGGAATAAATTTAAGTTTCTGAATTCGAAGCACGCATTGCCCACTGGGATAGAAAATGGCTTCACGACTTGACGGGAAACGAAAATTTTAATAGAATATCCATTAAATGTTGTAGGTCTTTGCTGTGATTCAACTGCATTAAATGCAGGGCGACTGAATGGTGCTTGCGTTTTGTTAAAACAAAAATTGGAAAAGATTTATTGTATTCGATTTGCAGAAACCACATTCACGAGATTATATTAGGATAAGCATTTGGAAATAAGTTCGGAGTGACATCGGGACCCGCAGTACCAATATTGAAGGTTTTTCAAAATGCATGGCCCACAATTAGTATCATAAATTACCAGTCTGAAATAAAAGATGAAACAGATAAAACAGCATTTGAAGATGTTTCAGGAAGTATTACGGAATTTGCAATGAAGTGTTTACAAGACCCTCAATGTAGGGAAGATTATAGGGAATTACTCGAGATAGTTGGATGTCTAAAGCCATTTATTGTATTGAGATGTTTCTTTTTCGACATCAATTTCAGATGACTACATTTGATAAAAACGCTTGCCGAGATGTTTCCCTAAATGAGAAGAATAGCATGATGAAGCGAGAAGAGAAGAATGATATAAACCAGGAGGTCTCGTTTGGCACACAGATGTGTCTAAAGAATCCTTGGGAACAGGACCTGGAATCTATGGGAGGAAGCCCAGGGCTGAGATAAAAACACTGTGCACATTCTCTACAGTTTTTCAGGCCGAAATGATAGCTATTAAAGCTTTTCTGGAGGAAATTTGTAAACGGGCTCATGAAGACTGGCACAATTACATTTATTCTGACACATAATGCTCTTACATCTGAAGAGCTTACCTCCATACTTCATGATCTTCCTAAGGTTGCCGGTAAAAACTAGTTCAGTCTGATCTGGATTCCTGGTTGTAAGGCTAATAAAGGTAATGAGGAAGCAGATGCACTGGCTAATATGAGAGCTTCACATCGCCTGATCGGCCCGGAACCCTACTGCGGTATCTCATTGTTGAATGGCTCTCGCAGAAGCATGCAAGATATTGGAAGGGAACCAAAAAAATGTTGCATTCAAAGGATTTCTCATCTGGTAGATGTACTAGGAGGACTAATGAACTCTTGAACATAGAAGGAAGGCAGATTGATTTCGTAGTATAGATGCTTACTGGACACTGTTAACTGAGAAAACACTTGACCAACATGAGGATTGGAGACAAACCTTGTTGTCGAAAGTGTGATTTTCATGAGGAGACAGCTTATCAAATACTTTATAAAGGTGATGCCTTAGCGTATTTTAGAAACAATACCTAGGGGATTATTTTCTTGTACCAGAAGGCTTTCATAGCATCTTCGGCACCTGGAACACATACTATCAGGGTGTCCCACCCACGCAGGAACCACTTATATCTACAGACACAATGCGGCTCTAAGAGTGCTTTATAACCATCTTTGTCGCTCTTACGGTATTGGCCGCGACCCTGCCCTGCCGAACGCTCCAAGGGA
>JAABKJ010006576.1:1934-21825 GCA_011634705.1 Andricus grossulariae
TAATAATCTATAATAATAATATAATTATTATAATTATAATATTATAATTATAATCTATAATAATAATAATAATAATCAGTACATTAAATATTGAATAATTTCTCATTAAAGCTATATACTTAGAAAATTTGGTATTTAAAGTTTTTAAAACTTTTTTCCTCCTGTTATCAAGAAACTTCCCTTTTTTCTCGTTTTTAGCTTAAATTCGAACTGAATTAATAGAACACAATAAGAAAATCCAACTAGTTTTTGTTGAAAGTTAATTCTTTTTAGTTGAAAAGTGACCTTTTTTGGTCGAAAATTCAACTACTTGGTTGAACTACATTGTTAAAAAACTCATTTTATTGATTGAAATATTTTTTTGAAAATTTGTTCTGTTTTTTCGTTGAAAATTAATTTTATGAACTGAAATTTTAAGTATTTGAGTTAAAAATTCAACTATATACAAAAATGTTCACTGTCAATTCATCTTTTTGGTTCAAAATTCAACTAATTGGTGGAAAGTTGAATTACGTTATTAAAAAATTATTTTATTGGTTAAAGAATGAACTATTTTATTGAAATTTCGTTTTTTTTTAAGTCATGTATTTTGTTGAATATTTGTCTTTTTTGTAGAGATAAATCTTCTTGGTTGAAAATTAAACTATTTGGTTACAAATTCATCTATATTGATCAAAATGCAATCTCTTTCGGTAGAAATATTTGGCTTGAAATTAATATGTTTTGTTTAAAGATTCAATTATTTTATTAAAAAATCGTATTTTTTTTAGTTGAAGTATCAACTATAACAACTATAACTTGAAAGGTTAAAAATTTGAGATGGTTTAAATTTAATTTAATATAGTACCCACAATAATTTTACTTAAATATGCACTTATTTGATTATTTAATTAATCGATGGTGCTAATATTTTCCAGAATATCTTGTAATATAAATTGTAAAAGCTTTCTAAGTTAACGTAAATATTCTCGGTTGAAAAGTCATATTTTTAGTTGAAAACTCAACTATTCCAGTTAAAGATTCATCATTTTAGTTGAAAATTCATCTTTTTTGTTTAAAATTCAACCATTCCAGTTGAAGATTCATCATTTTAGTTGGAAATTCCTCAGTTTGTTTGAAAATTAAATGTTTTAACTCAAAATTTAACTATTCCATTTTTGGTTGAAAATTGGTCATTTTTATTTGAAAAGTCGTCTTTTTCAGTAGAAATTAATATTCTTGGCTGAAAATTCTTCTTTTCGTTCGAAAATTCAACTATTGTAGTTAAAGGTTTCTCCATTTTAGTTTAAAATTCATCCTTGTTAAAAATTCAACCATTCCAGTTGAAGATTCATCATTTTAATTAAAAATTCCTCAGTTTGGTTGAAAATTAAATGTTTTAACTGAAAATGTAACTATTGCATTTTTTGTTGATAATTTATCTTTTTTAATTAAAAATTCAACTATTCATATCTTCTGGTATTAAAATTCATCTTTTTGATGAAACTTGATCTTTTTTAGTTTCAAATTTAACTATTTCGTTAAAAATTGAACTTTTTTAGTTAATAATTTAACTATTTGGTTGAAAATTGACCTTCTTCAGTTCAAAATCCAGCTTTATGGTTGAGAATTAATGTATTTTGTGAAAAATTCGTCTTTTTTCTGGAAATTAATCTTTTTGGTTGAAAATTCATCTTTTTGGTCAAAAATTCAATTATTCTAGTTAAAGATTCATAATTTTAGTTGAAAATTCATCACTTTGTTTGAAAATGTAACTATTTTTTTGATAATTAGTCTTTTTTTTTTTTTTTTTTGTTAGACATTTTTTTTACTGAAAATTTAACTATTTAATTTTTGGCTTACAATTTATCTTTTTTAGTTGAAAATTCATCCTGTATGGAGAAAATTAATCTTCTTTTTTAAAAATTAATCTTTTTACTTGAAAATTTATCTTTTCGGTTGAAAACTCAAGTATTCAGTTAAGTATTCATTATTTTTGTTGAAAATTCATCTTTTTGGTTGAAAATAAAACTACTTGGTTGAAAGTTAAACTCTTTTCTTAGAAATTTATCTTTCTGTTTTATAATTCATATGATCAAGTTGAAGATTCATCATTTGAGTTGAAAATTCATCACTTTGGTTGGAATTTTGTTGTTGTAAAAAATCAATTTTTCTAACTGAAAATGTTACTATCTATTTTTCGTTGTAAACTAATCTTTTTTAGTTAAAAAATCAACTATTTGGTTAAAAATGTATCTTTCTTAGATAAAAATACAGCTATTTTGTTGAGAATTCTTGTATTTTGTTGAAAATTCGTCTTTTTTTATATAAATTAATCTTCTTGGTTGAAAATTCAATTATTCTACTTAAAGATTCATCATTTTAGTGGAAAATTCATCACTTTGTTTGGAAATGTAACTATTTTTTGATAATTAGTTTTTTTTGGTTGGATTTTTTTTTTAAACTGAAAATGTAACTATTCTAATTTCATATTCCATTATTTTAGTTGAAAATTCATCTCTATGGGTCAACAATCATTTTTTTATCTGACGATTTAACCATTTAATTTTCAAACGACAATTTGTCTCTTTCAGTTGAAAATTCATGTATTTTATTGAAAATTTCTGGTTTATGGTAGAAAATTAATCGTCCTGTTTAAAAATTAATCTTCTTGTTTAAAATTTCATCTTTACGGTTGAAAATAAAAGTACTTTCTTGAAAGTTAAACTCTTTTGTTGGAAATTCATCTTTTTGGTTTACGATAATTCATCTATCCATTTTAAGATTCATCATTTTAGTTGGAAATTCATCACTGGTTGAAATTTTTTTTTTGTTTTTGTTTGAAAAATTAATTTTTTTAACTGAAAATTTGACTATTCCCTTTTGGTTGAAAACTAATCTTTCATAAATCAAAATTCAACTATTTAGTTTAAAGTTGATCTTTTTTAGTTGAAAATTCAACCATTTGTTTGTGAATTCATCCATCTTGATCAAAATCCAATACTTCTACTTGAAAAGTTAAGAATTTGAGGCGGATTAAATAGAATTTAACCAGTACCTAGATTAATTTTACCGAAATATGCACTACTTTTTAAGTATAAGAAAATAAAATAAAAATACGACCTTTTGTGGACTTTTTTTATTTTATTTTAAGCCTTCTAGTCGATCCGAGTCCTGAGATTCTAAACGATACTTTGTTTTTGCTTGCAGGTAATCCTGTTAGTATCCTACCTAAACCGCTGAACAATATTAAGGACACGGGACCTCGCAGATCATTAAATTTAGAAGACTACAAGAAGAAGCGTGGCCTCATCTAACACTTTAAATCGTTAAACTCTCTGGAAACATATTCCGTTGCTTAGGTCAAGCAAATATTACAGACAACAAAATTAGAAGTAATAAAAGTTACATTAGGAGATACAACATTACAAAGTAATTGTATTTCTAGAGAGAAGTTCGCTTCTATGTTGGTTTGTTTTAATTGCATTATAAATTATATGTTTTCATTGACATATAATTTTGTTTTTGTTATATCGTTAAATAAAAAAAGGTGAGCTCTCAGTGGCAAATCTAGTGCAGCTTATTGTACGTAGTAAAACTTATAATAAAGCCATAACTTAATTATGAAAGTTTAAAAACGCAGTCTTAACTGAAACAAATCCTTATAAAAGTAAAAATTATAAACAGAATTGTTCAGTTAGCAAACTGGTTTTTAATTTAATTTTAAAAACAATTGTGATATATTTTAATTTTGTCAAAATTTTGATTACCAAATGTTTAAAGAAGAATTGGAAACTTTCATTTATTCGTTCTAATAGCGGAAATTAATTTTTTATTATTATAAAAATGAAGAATTATAATATTATAGATATGTATTTATAATAGCTCAATCATGCTAATTTTTAAAATAAACCATGTAGTCGTGGAGATGGAGTGGATCGTACCACAAGTTCTTGACTGATGCAAGATTACTCGATAGAGAAATCATCAAGGTTTTCGCATTTTTGTCGCGAGTTTTATCATACTCAGCAATTGTAATTTGTAACAAATAGCGGAAACGAACATTTACAACAATAATCTAATTATTCGCAATATAAAGACTATTTAAACTTTGATGTTGTGCAAAGGTAATGAGAGAATGCGAATTATGTGTGTTTAAACCATTTTTTTACGAGCCAAGAATGTTATACATTCTTTACGTGTCTCATCGAATTAACACTGCAATAATTATGTTATTATTTCATAATTTATAAAAATGAATATCATTTTACAGCACTCTAAGCCAAAATTTTATGAATTCTAGTGTTTGCTTTATTGAATCAAGATGATACTTGACAACTAAAATAATTTATTGTTTCCCTCTCTTTTCTTCTTTCCAAGTTTATTCTATCTCTTGTTTTTCTAAAGCGCATTTAAATATATTTCATAGGCATATTATTTTAAAATAAGGTTGTAGATACTTCTAGAGATTTAAGAATGAATGATTATATGCGATTGAATATTAGTAGCTTGTTTAAAATAGCAAATAACAGCAACATCACACTTCTAAAAAGAACTGTACATAATCGAAGTTAGTGAAATTTCCGAAAAATGTCCAGTGTCGTAATATGCATTTAATTTTGCTTAATGCATACTTTGTAATAAGTATACTTTCGTCAAGATCTTGCTCTGAAACAATAAAGTTAATTATACGAAGCATTATGATTAGATTCCTTTATATAATTTTTCAATTTTTTTATGATTTAAAATACTTGTAAATTGAACAGAATCAAATTTGAAATTACTTATTTACATTTTAATATTATTGTAAATATATTATACGCCGTCAAAATGTTTAAATTTATGTTTTGAATAGAATGGATCTTTATTTTCACATATTTTTTACTTATTATTTACAACATGAACCTTTTCCATTAATTTTTGTCTATCACAACTTTTATTGGGAAGTCTAGGGTGCCCTATGAAAATTTAGATTTTTAATTTTGCAAAAGCTACCTCCCATATTTCTTCGTTTTGGTAAAAAAAAAGTACTATCATAACTTTTCTTTTATTAAACAAAAAAATTGAGAGGTTCCGCTAGGCCTTATTGAGTCTGAAAATAAGTTTTCTTAGTTTTTTATTTAAAAAAATATACTTCAAGGCTAAAAAATTCTAAAAAGTAGTTTTTATTTATAGAGGAGTGAGCTTTAAATATTATGAAACAAAAAAATTTGAAGATATCAAATACGAAAATTTGTAATTTTATTACCTAAAACGGCCTCGAAACATGTTTTTCCTGGAATAATATGCACAGGATTTTTGGTTTGAAAATTCATTTTTTTTTTTGTAGAAATTTCATCTTATTTTATTAAAATTGCAACTCGTGGTTTAAAATAAAAATCTTTTTCAGTTGAAGATTCAACTATTTTGTCGAATATTTGTCTTTATTGGACGAATTTAAGTGTTCTTGATTTTAAATAAAAATATTTTTGGATTGAAATATTAACTAATATATAAAATGTTTACTAATTATTAAATAATAATATTAATAATAAATATTATATTTTTCGTTAGGAAATGATATTTTTTTGTTCAAAATTCAACTAATTCGTTAAAAGTTGAACTATTTTCTTTAAAAGTAATTTTTTGGTTGAAGATGTATAATTTTATTTGAAAATTCGTTTTTTTTGTTGGGTCAAAAATCCAGCTATTTGTTTAAAAATGAACTTTTTTGTTGATAATTCATATTTTCGGATTAAAGAATTAATCTATTTTGCAGAAAAATCGTCAGTTTTGAAAAATATTTTATCCTTTTTGATTAAAAATACAACTGGTTCAAAATTAACCTTTTTTTGGTTGAGTATTCAAATATTTTGTTGAATATTTGTCTTTTTCGGGACAAATTTAACTGTTTTTGATTTTAAATAAAAATATTTCTGAATTGAAATAATAACTATTATATTTTTCGATGAGAAATGATTTTTTTTGGTTGAAGATTAAATTACTTGGTTAAAAGTTGAATTACTTTGATAAAAAGTCATTTTTTGGTTGAAAATGTATCATTTTATTCGAAAATTCGTTTTTTGTGGGTAAAAAAAGTATTTGTTTGAAAATGAACTTTTTTGTGTATAATTCATATTTTCGGGTTAAAGAATTAAACTATTTTGCAGAACAATCGCCTCTCTTGGAAAATATTTTATCCTTTTTGATTAAAAATACAACTGGTTGAAAATTAAACTTTTTTGGTGAGGATTCAACTTTTTTTAAAGAATTCAACTGTTTTGGATTATAAATAAAAATATTTTTGGATTGAAATGTTATGTATTATATTTTTTGTTGAGAATTCACCTTTTTAGTTGAAAATTAAACTACTTTGTTAAAAAGTAATTTTTTGATCGAAAATAATGCATTATTTTCGTTGAAAACTCGTCTTTTTTGGTAGAAAATTCATGTGTTTGGTTGAAAATCCAACGATTTGTTTGAAAATGAACTTTTTGTTGAAAATTCATGTGTTTTGGAAAATATTAAATCAATTTTCGTTCAAAATATAACTGGTCGAAAATTAACCTTTTTTAATTGAGGACTCAACTATTAAAACAATATATTTCTCTATGAAAAAGAATAACGCAAGAAGAAGATTTGTATTACAAGAACAATAATATTTAACAAATACTATACAATATTAAAAGAAAACTTTCATTGAGAAATGTTATTTTCAATTATTGTTATTCAAAATTTACATAATAATTTAAAAAAATTAAAATAAAAAAAACATTAAAGAAAAAAAAATTCTTTGATCAAAATATGTTATTGTATTTTCAATAACTTAATAATATTGATTAGAAAAAAAAAACATTTTTTTAATCCTTTAAATTCAGGAATTTTCCAGTGTCGGGAATTTTACAATCTTGGATATTTTATAATTCGGCAATTTTCTGTCTGAAGTTTTATTGTTAGGAAATTTCCAAATTCGGTGATATAAAAATAAAATAAAAAAGAATTTTTGGTTCAATGTATTTTTTTTTTAATTTATTGTTTGAATTTAAAATGACAATAATTTAAAAAAATATTTCATGATGACAAGGACAATACTAGAACAAGATTTTTAATGGAAGAATAATAATTTTAAAGATTATATTGTACAGTAAAGAAATTTTTTTTTTAGATCAAAATATGTTATTATTGCATTTCTAATAAATTAACAATATTGATAAGAAACACAATATTTTAATTGTTTAAATTCGGCAAATTTCGGTCGGGAATTTCATTACAAGGAAATTTTCAAATTCGGCAATATAAAAATTAAAATTAAAAAATTATTTTTTTTTGTTATTCAATATATTTTTCTAAAAATATTGTTTGAATTTAAAATAACAATAATTGAAAAAAAAATTCTTAATGAAAAAGAAAAAGGCGATAACAAGATTTTTAATGCAAGAAAAATAATTTTAAAACAATGCTATACACATTTTCAAACAAAAAAACTTGCATTAGGGTTTTTGTCAATTATTGCCATTTTAAATTTAAACGCTAATTTTAAAAAATACATTGAACATTAAAGAAAAAATTTTCTTTGTTTAAAATATGTTATTATTGCATTTCTATTAAATTAATAATACTGATAAAGAAAATGATATTTTAATTGTTTAAATTTAGAAAATTTCTGTGGGGAATTTTATTATTAAGAAATTTTGAAATGCGGTAATATGAATGAAAAAATAAAAAAATGTGTTTGGATCAATGTATTTTTTTCAATTATTTTTATTTTAAATTTATACAATAATTTAAAAAAAATACATTGTACAGTAAAGAAAAATTTTTCTTTGATCAAAATATGTTATTATTGCATTTCTAATAAATTAATAATATTGATAAGAAACACAATATTTTAATTGTTTAAATTCGTCAAATTTCGGTCGGGAATTTTATCGCAAGGAAATTTTCAAATTCGGCAATATAAGAATAAAAATTATAAATTAATTTGTTTGATATTCAATATATTAAAAAAAAATATATTGTTTGAATTTAAAATAACAATAATTTACAAAAATATTTCTTAATGAAAAAGAAAAAGAGGAGAACAAGATTTTTAATGCATTAACAATAATTAAAAAAAATGCTATGCACATTTTCAAACAAAAAAACTTGCATCAGGATTTCTTTTCAATTATTGTCATTTTAAATTTAAACGATAATTTAAAAAAATACATTGAACAATGAAGAACAAATTTTCTTTGTTTAAAATATGTTATTATTGCATTTCTAATAAATTAATAATATTGATAAGAAACACAATATTTGAATTGTTTAAATTCGGAAAATTTCGGTCGGGAATTTTATTACAAGAAAATTTTCAAATTCGGCAATATAAAAATTAAAATTAAAAAATGATTTTTTTTGTTATTCAGTATATTTTTTTAAAAATATTGTTTGAATTTAAATTAACAATAATTGAAAAAAATATTCCCTAATGAAAAAGAAAAAGACGAGAACAAGATTTTTGATGCAAGAACAATAATTTTAAAAAATGCTATGCACATTTTCAAACAAAAAAACTTGCATTGAGATTTTTTTCAATTGTTATTTTCAATTTAAACAATAACTTTAAAAAATACATTGAACATTAAAGAATTTGTTTTTGTTCGAAATATGTTATTTCATTTCTAATAAATTAATAATATTGATAAAGAAAGAATATTTCAATTGTTTAAATTCGGCAAATTTCTGTCGGGAATTTTATTATCAGGAAATTTTTTAATTCGGCATTATTAAAATAAAAAAATTATTTATTTTGGTTATTCAATGTATTTTTTTAAATTGTTTGAATTCAAATCAACAATAATTGAAAAAAATATTTCCTAACGAAAAAGAGCAATACGAGAACAACATTTTTCATGCAAGTACAATTAAAAAAAATGCTATGCAAATTAAAAAAAAACTTGCATTGACATTTTTTTTCAATTACTGTTTATTTAAATTCGAACAATAATTAAAAAAAATACATCGAAAATTGAAGAAAAATTATTCTTCAATCAAAATATTTAATTATTGCATTTTCAATAAATTTATAATATTGATTGAAAAACAATATTTTGATTGTTTAAATTCAGGAATTTTCTGTTTTATTTTTCGAAATTTTTCAGTCACCCCAGGAAAACTATATTTATATAATCTTAAAATCAAATAAAAAAAAAATAAAAAAATAAAATTGTTATTCTTGGTCCACTTCGTTATCGTATTCCCTCGCAAAGAATGGGAAAGCAAAAGTACTTGACACTTCTAATCACAATTCGCATGGCAGGACCATATAAGGCAATTTCCCCACACTCCGACCATTGATTGGCTGACATGACCGGCATATGAAGACAATCTTAAAATCAGAAATTCGGTTCAATTTTTGCAAATTTCTCAAACCCTCTTCAGTGAAATCTACTCTATAACGGTTTATCTTTATATAATTTGTTGCTATCACTCCCGATTTCGACAAATGCTGCTAAAATAATGTTTACTTCATTTATATGCGACCGAATAACGCAAAACCCACGCGCAAAGAAAGCAATTCGTTTTCCAAAATGGGTAAATAGATTTAATTCAAATAAACAAAATAATCTAAAAAATTGAAAATTATCTTCTTTTCTCATTTTTTCACCGGAAAATACCTCAATTCCACTTGGAAAAGCAAATGAAAAAATATATTTTGTAGAATGTTAGGTCGTTTATCCAGGAGTGGGCTGAGTGATTCAGGCGCCTTGTGCTAAAATCAATATTGCCGCCTTTTTGAAAGTCGACGTCCTTTTTAATTTCATCCACTTTATAGTTTGAATAAAAAAAGGAAAGCATTTGGAAATACTCGAAATCGAAAGTATTATTTTAGGAAAGTCAAAATAACGTGTAATTTAAATTGGGCAATTTTCGAATTAAAAGAAAAAAAGTGTTCGAATGTTTAAATATTTGAATTTAAAAACCTCTTCCTGATATCACTCGAACGTCTGATATTACTTGAACTTGGACATCAATCAAATAAATCGAAGTAAGATCGAGTAAATGAGACAAACAATTATAATTACTGGAAAGAAAACTACACACAATCCCCCAAAAAATCATCGAAGAAGTCGGGCTCGCGGCGCGTTCAATATGCGCGCGCGCACGCGTAGCAAGTCGAAAACCAAGGAGAAACCGAGGAACCTCCCTTCTGTTCGTGTTCGTGTGCGATCCGTGCGAGATCCAGTTTCGAAAACTCAGGTCCCGTGAAAGTGTCGTGCTTAGTTAGTTTTTTTGGAACTGGATACGACTTTAAGAAATGGTAAATATATTTTCGAGCTTCTACGTCCCGTGAATACGGTAAAATTACGAACCGGCGTACGGCACTTTTGGGGAAGACACGCCAGCCGCCATTTTAAAAGCCACAGCCGAGTACTTTTTAACGTATAGCACAAATACTTGGTGGCATTTTCTCCCAATTCCTCTGAAATTATTCACCTCGATGATACACGCTCCTAAAAAAAAAGAAGATCCCAGCAACGGTCTTGTAATTTCCCAAATCCGGGGACAGGTTTCGCTCATGGATCAGTGGAGTGGATTCGGGAAGCGGACGGATGAATCATTTTCAAGCCTCTGATACCGTCACGATCACTGATTTCATTGTTAGCCTGGGAAGTCGTGGACCTTCTGTCAAAAAAAACGTGTCATTATTGCGCTCACTTGAACCGCACTTCATTCGGAGCCGGCCGAAAAATATTGGTGCCGTAAATTTCGGGATATTTCTTCTGTGATATGCACGTGTATCTACCCGAGATCACTTCCTCATATTTCCCGATTTTCGAATTTATTCCGTTTGTACTAAATTTCCAAGAGTATAAAATTGGTGATGACTGAAAACTGTTAGGAAATCTGTTTACCGTTTTGTCGGTTTTTGTGAATGACAAGGTGGGTGTTGTACGAATATATAGGTATCCCGGTACAAATTTATTAAACATTTCTAATATAACTCAGGAAAAGTAGTCATTTCAATTTTTTCCTTCATAATCCTAGGATTTCAATAACAATTTTACCATGCTCCGAAATTCACAGAAAAAATCTAATTCATACCGGCATTTTTTTGTTTACACCAATTTTTCTTTCAACATTCTATTGAAAGCGTTTTTAATGCTTGTATAGTAGAAATTTAAAAAAATAAGGGAAAGTGAAATGCTTATAAAGAAATATAATTGAATTACTTTTACTCCTTTTACTATTCAATTTCCGTTATGTAGAGCGTAAAGTCATTAAATTTTTTCCTGAATACAGCCGCTCTTGAATCATAAAATCACGGAAATAATGTTTGGAGTTTAACTTTTATTTCAAAAATTGATCATAATGTTTAATAATTAATCGAAGAGTCAATCCGTTATTGGCTATTAGTACTGCGTATGGTATTCCTCGACTTTCTTCATCTCGACTTACAAGGATAGCTTGCGAAACATGACCCAGGTTTCTCGTTGCTACTTTTTTTTTTATAAATGCGAGAGTAAACTGAAATTAAAAATCACAGCCCTGTAAAATTGGTAATTTATAGCTTTAATATTCGCCTGAATGTCACTTTTCTTTTGAATTTTCACTTCCGTTGCTTTAATTATGTATTTGAGTCAATTTAAGGTTTAAAAGAGGGTCTGAAAATTCTTGAAACTGGAGTAGGTGCCAACAAACTCGCAAGTAACTTGATACTGCTAAACTTGATACAATTGTCCTTTTTCCCCAAAACGCATTGTTTGGACAATTTTCGATCAAAGGTGACAAAAAGGTTTCACTTACACAGCAAGTATAAAATTGCACGGATCTTTCAGTTTTGTTTTAAAAATGCGACTTTTTGAAGAAAAATGCGACTAATTGGCTTTTTTTCGTTTTTCTCAAACTTTTAAAATTAAAAACTAGAAAAAATTGTATGATTTTCATGGAGAAAGTTAAAAATTGAATAATTTTTCATTAAAAACAAATTTCTCATTTTAAAAAATTGTAATTGCCTGATAGCGTTTGAAATTGAAGAATTTCTCATTTTCTGAATTCGTATTCAGTTTTAATTGTTTAAATTGGAAGCCTTGACAGTTGGACATTTTTAAGCCGAAATTCTTATAGTCGATTAATTAAAAAATCAATTAATAGAACCCAACAAGAAAACACAACTATTTTTTCTTGAAATTTCATTCTTCTTGGTCAAATATTCGACTGTTTCTAGGAGAATTTAATTATTTGATTGAAAATCAACTATTTTGTTAAAAAGTCATATTTTCCGGTCGAAAATTTAACTGTTTTATTGAACATGTGTCTTTTGGATATAAAAGTCTTTGTTTCTTTTGCCTAAATGCGAACTCTGAATTAATAGAACGTAATAAAAAAAATGCAACTATTTTTTGTTAAAGTTCATTGTTTTAATAGAAAAGTCGACTAATTACGTTTTTGGTTCAGAATTGATTTCTTTTGATTAAAATTTCTATTTTTTTTTATTATTTCGTTGAAAATTCTACTGCTTGGTTGAGAATGTTATTATTTTGTTGAAAATTCAACTGTTTTGTTAAAAAGTCATATTTCGGTTAAAAATGTCATTGCTTGGTTGAAAGTTAAACTTTGTACTTTGTTACAAAATTATTTTATGGATTGATCATTTAACTATTTTGTTGACTATTCGTTTTTTTTTTTTTTTAATTAATTTCTTGTACTGATAATTTAACCATTCGATTTTTGGATAAAAGTTTATAGTTTTTAGTTGAAAATTTAAATATATGGTTATTAATGAAGTTTTTGTTGTATATTCAACTGTTTTGTAGAAAATTCGTTTTTTGGCTTGAAAATTCTATTGTTTTGTTAAAAATGCATCTTTTGAATTGAAAATTCCATTATTTTGTTAAAAATATTAACTTTTTTTAGAAAATTTGTTTTTTGGTTTGAAAATTCAATTGCTGTGTTAAAAGTTCATCTTTTGAATTGAAAACTCTATTATTTTGGTAGAAATTTGAACTATTCGGTTAAAAATGAAATTTTGAATAAAACTGATATTTTCTACTTGAAAGTTAAACTGTTTTGTAGAACATTTTTCTTTTTGGCATTGAAAATTCGTCTTTTTTATTAAAAAAGTCGTATTTTTTGGTGAAAAATTCAAATATTTTGTTGAAAATGAATTTTTGTGGATAATTCAACTGTTCTGTTAAAAATTCCATTATTACAGTAGGAAATTCATATTTTCGTTTTGAAAATTCAACTGTTTTGTTAAAAATTCATCTCTTGTGTTGAAAATTCCATCATTTCGGTAGAAAATTCAACTATGTGGTTAAAAATTAATTTTTCGGATGAAAATTAAACTGTTTTGTTGAAAATTTGTGTTTGGCTCGGAATTTCCTTCTTTTTGTTAAAAATAGTCATATTTTTTTGGTTGAAAAATCATCTTTCTTGATTGAGCATAAAATTTTTTGGTGAAAATTTAACTGTCTTCTAAAAAAATCTTTTTGGCATGAAAATTGAATTATTTTGTTAAAAATTCGTCTATCTTAGTTGAGGGCGATGTATTTGTTGAAAATTGAACTTTTCAGGCTGATGTTTGAACTGTCTTATAAAAAATTCGTCCTTTTGGCTTGAAAAATTAACTATTTATTTGAAAATTCAGCTATTTTTGGCTGAGTTTTTAATCTTTTTTTGGTTGATGATTCGTCTCTTTTAATTGAAAGTTCAACTATTCGGTTGAAAAATATATTTTTTTTAATTGAACTACTATTTGGTTTAAATTCATCATTCTTCATTAAAAGTTCGTCTTTTTGGCTTGAAAATTCGACTATTCGGTTGAATTTAAATCTTTTTTGTTTGTAAATTTGACCATTTGGATGAAAATTCAACTATTTGGTTAAATTTTCGATTACTTTGTTAAAAAATCGTTTCTTTTGAAAGTTCTAAGCTATTTGGTTGAAAATTCAACTTTTTTGTTGAGCATTCATCTTTTTGGATAAAAAATTCACATTTTGATAGAAAAGTCGTCTTTTTTGGTTTAAAATTCATCTTTTATTTGAAAATTCAAATATTTGGTTGAAAACTGATCTTTTTTATTTGAAATTTCAGAACTATTTGATTGTAAATGCAACTGTTTTGTAGAAAATTGTTTTTTAAACCCAACTATTTGATTTAAAATTAATCTTTCGGGTTTAAAAGCCTATTTTCCTCAAGAATCAACCTATTTCCCGTTTCGAGAACATTTTGGGCTGTGAAGTATAAAGAATTAAAAAATTAATGATTTCATATTCAAATTATAAAATCTCAAATTTAAAGCCTTATTTTTTGAGTAATTTCTTTTCTAATTCGTTTAAAATGTTAAAAATTAATGTTCCTGGGGTTCAAAATTAATGTAAATTATAAACTTCTCTCATTTGAAAACAAGCCAAGTTGACAAGTTTAACAGCGCAGAAAGAAATTTTTAAACCCAGATTCAGAATAATCCTTCAAGCTGAATAACTATTTCTAAAAAAACTGTTTTAACTGTAAAGATTGTTTTTATTGGGCAAAGAATATTTTCAAATCAATGAGAATTACTCTATATCCCCAACGTAAATAACAAACAAATTGTTGAGGTCATAATTCTTTATTTAAATGTATGAGTGATTTACATATTTGTTTTTTCATGCGCTTCAAGCAAAAGTCGTAATTTTCACTCTGTTTACTTTATAAAATTCTATTCCTTGAAAGGTTCTTTACAATTCTATTCCCCACGTTTTTACGAAAATTATTTTATTTAGAAATAATACGTGCAATTATTTTTAGTTAGTATTTTTTTGAATTAAACAATTTGCTATATAATATTTAATGAAACGTGGCGAATTCGAGAACCTTTTGTAAATTAAAATTCAATGAAAATTACGACTTTTTCCTCGCAAATAACTACGTTCTATTAAACAATTATGACTCCAAATATTTTTGTATTATTTACGCTTACGTTTCTTTCATAAAATTTTTTGCAATAATCAATGGGCCCTTTTTTTATAAATGTTATAAATTTATATTAAAATATTTATCAAAAACTTGTACCTTACTTGAGATAAATCTAAATAAAAAAATGGATTCATATAATTATTTTTTCGTACTGGAAAATAAGCATTTTAATATCTCGAAAATGTCCTCTTTAATGTTTTAATTTAAAAAATAAAAAAAGGTCTATATAGAATATTGTAGAGCGGGGTTTAGAGACGATGTTTCGTCGGTTAATGTGCGTGTCAACGATCGATGCACAACCGAGTTGGGTTCTTCGCTTTCCAGCTTCTGATTTTAATAATAAACTGATCCCCTCCTAAAACTGAACGCTTGCATCGAAATGTCGACACTTAGAGAACCCTTACGCTCTCTCATTCACTGAAAACCCTTGTATTTAGTTAATTGATGCTTTTAACACTTTTACCGTTGATTCTTTTAATACTCATAAAAAATTCTATTATTTGGTTGAAAATTTCATTATTTTGTTGAAAATTAAACTATTTTGTTAAGATCACATTTTTTCGGTCAACAATTCAACTACTTGGCGAAAAGTTGAAGTACTTTGTTAAAAATTCATTCAATTAATTTTTTGAATTGAAAATTTAACTATTCTGTTTTTGATTGAAAATTGATCATTTATAGTTGAAAATTCGTCTTTTTGATTTGAAAATTCTTCTTTTTTGGTTGAAATATCAACTACTAAATTTTTTGTTGAGAGAATTCATCTTTTTTGTTGAAGATTCATTTTTTTAGTTGTAAATTCATCTCTTTGGTTGAGAATTAATTTTTTTAAACACAAAATTGAGTTATTCCATTTCTGGTCGAAAATTTACCCTTTTTATTTGAAAAATTCTACTATTTGGTTAAAAATTCTACTATTTTGTTTTAAAAGTCATATTTTTGGTAAGAAAATTCCACTATTTTGTTCATTGATGATTTAATTATTTTGTTGACTATTCTTTTTTTTTTTTGTTAAATAATTTTTTGAACTGAAAATTTAACTGTTCCATTTTTTGATGAAAATTGATAGTGATAGCTGAGTTCAACTCATTCGTTAAAAATATGTTTTTGTGGTTAATTCATATTTCGTGGTTAAATATTCACCTTTTTTGTAGAAAATTACTGTTTGGTTGAAAATTAACTTTTTGGTTGAAAGTTGATAGTTTCGGGTAGAAAATTCTTTTTTTTCCAACTATTTTGTTGAATACTCTTGATTCTTATTTGAAATGTCCACCATTAAATTTCTTGTTAAGAAATCTTTTTTTTATTGAAAATTCAGATTTATCTTTTTTATTGAAAATTTGGATTTATATTTTTTTGTTGGAAGTTCAACTACTTGGTTGAAAGTTGAAATCCGTTACAAAAAATTCATTTTTTTGTTGAAGATTCATCAGTTTGTTGTTTGTAAATTCACGCCTTTGGTTGAAAATTCGCTTTTTTAACTGGAAATTGTACTATTCCATTTTGGTTGAAAATTCATTTAATTTTGAATTGAAAATTAATTTTTTGAACTGAAAATATAACTGCCATTTTTTGATGAAAATTCATATTTTTTAGTTGAAAATTTATGTATTTTGTTGAAAATGCGTCTTTTTGGTTTGAAAATTCTTCTTTTTTTGGTTCAAATATCAACTACTAATTTTTTTGTTGATAGAATTCATCTTTTTTTGTTGAAGATTCATTATTTTGGTTGTAAATTCATCTCCTTGGTTGAAAATTAATTTTTTCAACTCAAAATTGATTTATTCCATTTCTGGTTGAAAATTGACCGTTTTTATTTGAAAAATTCTACTATTTGGTTGAAAATTTAACTATTTTGTTTAAAAAATCATATTTTTTGATAGGAAAATTGATAGTGATAGAGAGTTGAACTCATTCGTTAAAAATATGTTTTTGTGGTTAATTCATATTTCAGGGTTAAATATTCACCTTTTTTGTAGAAAATTACTGTTTGGTTGAAAGTTCATAGTTTCGGGTAGAAAATTCATTTTTGTTGTTGATGATTCAACTATTTTGTTGAATACTCTTGATTCGTAGTTGAAATATCAAGTATTGAATTTCTTTTTAAGAAATCGATTTTTTTTAGTGTGGAATTCAACTATTTTGATTTATAATTAAAATCTTTGTTGATTGAAAAGATTTATCCTTTTTTGTTGGAAATTCAAGTACTTGGTTGAAAGTTGAAATCCGTTATAAAAAATGCATTTTTTTGTTGAAGATTCATCAGTTTGTTGTTTGTAAATTCACGCATTTGGTTGAAAATTCGCTTTTTTAACTGGAAATTGTACTATTCCATTTTGGTTGAAAATTTAAATATTTTTTGAAAATTCAGTTAAGTTTGAATTGAAAATTCATTTTTTTGAACTGAAAATATAAGTTCCATTTTTTGATGAAAATTCATATTTTTTAGTTGAAAATTCAACTATTTGGTTAAAAAAATTTTAATCCGTATTTACGGCTTGAAAATGCAACTTTTTTGTAGCGAACTCGTTGTTTGGTTTGAAAATTCCACTGTTTGGTTCAAAGTTCTTATTTTAGGTTTGAAAATTCATCTGTTTTGTAGAAATTTAGTTGTTTTTTTTTTTTTTTTTTTGCTTGAAAATTTAACTGGTTTGTTAAAATTTCGTCTTTTGGATTGAAAATTCCATTTTGGTAAAAAATTCAGCTACTCGGTTGAAAATTCAACTGTTTATAGAAAAATCATCTCTGGTTGGAATTTTATCTGTTTTGTTAAAAGTACATTATTTTTTGTTGGATGATTAATTTTTGTTTTTGAAAATTTAATTATTTGGTTGAAAATTCATCTCTTCGAGTTTAGAATTCATCTCTTCTTTAAAACATTATATTTTTAGCTTCAATCCTCAACTCTTTCGTTGAAAATGGACCTCTTTTGGTAGAAAATTAATATTCTTTTGTTAAAAATTCGACAGTTTGATTGAGAATGTAATATATTTCGACTTTCGTTTTGAATTCAATATGGTACTTATAGTTTAATTTAATTAAAAATTTATTCTCCTAGTATTCTCCTATTTTCGTGAAAAATCGACCTATATCCCCTGTTTTGAGAGCATTTTGGGCTGTGCAGTTTAAAATTGATTTAGAGTTGAGAGCTGCAAAATTATTGTTCAACAATAAAGTAATACGGTGGGCTTGGATTGAGTTCAATCCAAAAGGGCTTGAATCTATCGTTTTTCTTCTGAAATTATTTCAGTGATGCCTCACGGTTATTTTAAGACCAAAAATAAAAGAATCGCTGCAGTTATTGTTAAATAAACGTATTTTTTCAGGTTATTATGTATATTTTTGTAAAAATAACTTCAAAACTGTAATTTGGCATAGAAAAAAGTATCTAAACGTTTCTAGAAATATTAGCTTTAGTTTTTATGGAATAACATTTTTTCTGTGAACTGTAGACAAAATTTCGTTAAAAAGTAATTTTTTTGTTTTGAAATATCGCGTTTCTATTTCAATTTACGTTAAAAATTGTTGTTGTTATAATAAAAGTACATAAAAAAATATACAAATCTGAAATGCTTTAATAAATTCCTGAAATATATCCATAAAAATCGAGTTTTTCAAATATTTTTATAATATTTTATGTACTTTAATTCTTATAAAACAACTTTTAACGGAAATTACAGTAGAAACGCGATATATCAATGAAAAACCACAGTGCAAAGGAAATATCCTATCTTACAAGAACGGAAACAAAATTTTTTGTTTACGAAGTTTTCAGCAAAATATACATTTCATTTAATGCACTTGAATTTTTGTCGAGACGATTTTTAAGTAGCATGCTCTGAAGTGAAGAAATATTTTAAAAACTGATTTAAGAAACTGTAATTTTTTTCCAACATTTTAATGGGTCTTTTTAAAAGATGATAAAAGAATCAGAAGAGTTACTCTGTATGAAATTGGTAAACAGTCTCCTTTTCAATTCTAATTAAGAAAACTGGTCAGTTCTATAAAAAGTGAATGACTTGGTTCTAGCTCATGAATCATTGAAGGTAAATGCCATTTTGCAGTGAATGATTCTGCAAATTCAAACAGCTCTTCGTCATTCTGATTTTGTTTGTACTGATTTGTAGATGACAAAAACTGACTATCAAATCTGTAACGAAAACGAATTTTGCGTTGACTTTGCCAATTTTACACGGAGTAAAATAAAGCGATGCAAACTGTTTAAAATATAATTTAAGATTTCATTATTCTAGATTCTAGAGAATTCATCTTTTTAGAAGAAATGTAATCCTGCTTGGTGGAAAATACCCTTTTTTGGTAAAAATTCAACTGTCTTCTAAAAAATTCGTCTTTTTTTTAGTTAAACATTCAACTTTAGTTTGAAAATGCAACTGATTTTGGTTAAAGTTTCATCTTTTTTGGATGAAAATTTGACCATTTGGTCGAAAATTATCTTTTTTGTTGAAAATTCGTCTGTTTGATTTAAAAATTCAATAGCTTGGTAGAATTTTTTTCATGCGAATTTATATTTTTGGGTTGAAAATTTAATTTTTTGGTAACAAATATTCAAATATTTTGGTTGAAAATTGAACTATTTTATTTAATATTCTTTTTGTTGAAAATTCAACTGTTTTGTACAACGTTCGTCTTTTTGGTATGAAAATTCAACAATTTGGTAGAAAGTTGAACTATTTAGTTGGAAATTTAATTTGCTTTTATAACTTTTTTGTTGAAAATTCAACTGCTTTGTCGGAAATTCAACTTTTTGGTTTGAAAATTCAACAATTTGGTAAAAAGTTCAACCTCTTAGATGAAAATTCCTCTTCTTGGTTTGAAAATTAACTATTTTGTTGAAAATTTAACTGCTTTGTCGAAAATTCAACTTTTTGGTTTGAAAATTCAACAATTTGGTAAAAAGTTCAACTAAGTAGTTGAAAATTCCTCTTTTTGGTTTGAAAATTAAACTGTTTGGTTGAAAATTAACTTTTTT
>JAABKJ010006577.1:0-21825 GCA_011634705.1 Andricus grossulariae
TGAATAGTTAAACTCTGAAGTGAAAGGAACGATTTTTCCAGAAAATAGTGGAATTTGTAACCAATTAGTCGAATTTTCAACATAATAGTTGAATTTTCAACATAATAGTTGAATTTCAACATAATAGTTGAATTTTCAAAAAAAAGAAAATTTCCAACGAATATGTTGAACTTTTAAGTGAAAGGAGCAAATTTTCCACAAAATAGTTGAATTTCTGAGCAAATAATTGAATTTTCAACCTAAAAAAAATGAATTTTCAACCCAGTAGTCGACTTTTCAACCTGAAAAGATCAATTTTCTACAAAATAGTTGTTTTTGTAACCAAATGGTTAAATTTTCAACCCAATAGTTGATTTCGCAAAGAAATAATTTGCAATTAAATGGTTGAATTTGTAAATAAATAGTTAAATTTTGAACCCAATAGTTGATTAAAAAAAAAAAATAATTACCAACTGAATAGTTCAACTCTGAAGTCAACGGAACGATTTTCCCTCAGAATAGTGGAATTTGTAACTAATTAGTTGAATTTTCAACATAATAGTCGAATTCCCAACATAATAGTTAAATTTTCAAAAAAATAAAATTACCAACAAAATAGTTGAAATTTTAAGCGAAAAGGGCTAATTTTCCACAAAATCGTTGAATTTCGAAACAAATAATTGAATTTTCAACCTAAAAAATGAATTTTCAACCCAATAGTTGACTTTTCACCCTAAACAATTTTTTTTTACAAAATAGTTGTTTTTGTAACAGAATAGTTAAATTTTCAACCCAATAGTTGCTTTTGCAAAAAAATAATTATCAACTAAATAGCTGAATTGTAACCAATTAATTGAATTTTTAACATTCAATTATGAATTTTCAACCAAATAATTTAATTTTTAAAATAATAGTTGAATTTCCTAAAAAAAGAAAATTGCCAACCAAATAGTTAAACTTTTATGCGAAAGGAGCAAATTTTCCACAAAATAGTTGAATTTCTAAGGAAATAATTGAATTTTCAACCCAATAGTTGATTTCACAAAGAAATAATTTGCAATTAAATGGTTGAATTTGTAAACAAATAGTTAAATTTTCAACCCAATAGATGATTTTCCAAAAAAAGTAATTATCCACTGAATAGTTAAACTCTGAAGTGAAAGGAACGATTTTTCCAGAAAATAGTGGAATTTGTAACCAATTAGTCGAATTTTTAACATAATAGTTGAATTTTCAACATAATAGTTGAATTTCCAACATAATAGTTAAATTTTCAAAAAAAAGACAATTGCCAACGAATATGTTGAACTTTTAAGTGAAAGGAGAAAATTTTCTACAAAATAGTTGAATTTCTAAACAAATAATTGAATTTTGAACCTCAGAAAATGAATTTTTCACCCAATAGTTGACTTTTCAACCTAAAAAAAAAAAATTCTACAAAATAGTTATTTTTGTAACAGAATAGTTAAATTTTCAACCCAATAGATGATTTTGCAAAAAAATAATTATCAACTAAATAATTGAAATTGTAACCAATTAGTTGAATTTTCGAAAAAAGAAAATTGCCAACGAAATAGTTGAACTTTTAAGCAAAAGGAGCAAATTTTTCACAAAATAGTTGAATTTGTAAACAAATAGTTAAATTTTCAACCCAATAAATGATTTTGAAAAAAAAAACATTTACCAACTGAATAGTTCAACTCTAAAGTCAAAGGAACGATTTTCCCCAAAAATAGCGAAATTTTTAACCAATTAATTGAATTTCCAACCAAATAGTTGAATTTTCAACATAATAGTTGAATTTTCAAAAAAAGAAAATTGCCAACCAAATAGTTGAACTTTTAAGCAAAAGGGCCAAATTTTCCAAAAATAGTTGAATTTCTAAGCAAATAATTGAATTTTCTACCTGAAAAATGAATTTGCAACATAATAGTTGAATTTTCGAAAAAAGAAGATTGCCAACCAATTAGTTGAACTTTTAAGAGAACGGGACAAATTTCGCAAAAAATAGTTGAATTTTTAAACAAATAGTTAAATTTTCAACCCATTAGTTGATTTTGCAAAAAAATAATTATCAACTAAATAGTTCAATTTGTAACCAAGTAGTTGATTTTTTAACATACAATGATGAATTTTCAACCAAATAGTTGAATTTTCCATATAATAGTTGAATTTTCAACATAGAAGTTGAATTTTCAAAAACAAAAAAAGAAAAATACCAACCAAATAGTTATACTTTTAAGCGAAACGGACCAATTTGCCGCAAAATCGTTGAATTTCTAAGGAAATAATTGAATTTTCAACCTAAAAAAATAAATTTTCAACCCAATAGTTGACTTATCAACCTAAATAGATAAATTTTTCACAAAATAGTAGAATCCGTTACCAAATAGTTAAATTTTCAACCCAATAGTTGATGTTGCAAAAAAATAGTTAAATTTTCAACCCAATAGTTGATTTTGCAAAAAAATAATTATCAAGTAAATGGTTGAATTTGTAAAGAAATAGTTAAATTTTCAACCCAATAGTTGATTTTCAAAAAAAGATAATTATCCACTGAATAGTTAAACTCTGAAGTGAAAGGCACGATTTTTCCACAAAATAGTGGAATTTGTAACCAATTAGTTAAATTTTCAACATACAAAGATGAATTTTCAACCAAATAGTTGAATTTTCAAAATAATAGTTGATTTTTCAAAAAAAGAATATTAGATCAATTTTCTACAAAATAGTTGTTTTTGTAACCAAATTGTTAAATTTTCAACCCAACAGTTGATTTTGCAAAAAAATAATTATCAACTAAATATAGTTGAATTTGTAACCAAATAGTTGAATTTTTATACCTACAAGGACGAATTTACAACTTACATAAATAGATGAATTTTCAACCTATAAAGATTATTTTCACCCCTATAGATGAGTTTTCATAAAAAAATTAATGTTAACTAAACAGTTGCATTTACAATCAAAGAGTTTAATTTTTAAGTAAAACGGATGAATTTTCCACAAAATAATTGAATTTTAATCAAATAGTTGAATTTTCAACCCAATAGTTGCATTAAAAAAAAAATCCAACCTAACAGTTGAAATTTCAAGCGAAAAGTACAAATTTTTCACAAAATAGTTGACTTTTTTAACAAATAGTTAAATTTTTAACCCAACAGTTCATTTTGCAAAAAAAAAATAATTACCAACTGAATAGTTAAACTCTGAAGTGAAAGGAACGATTTGTCCACAAAATAGTGGAATTTGTAACCAATTAGTTGAATTTTAAACATAATAGTTGAATTTTCAAAAAAAGAAAATTGCCAACCAAACATTTGAATTTTTAAACGAAAAGGACCAATTTCACACAAAATAGTTGAATTTTTAAACAAATAATTGAATTTTCAACCTAAACTATGAATTTGCAACATAATTGTTGAGTTTTCAAAAAAAGAAAATTGACAACCAAATAGTTGAACTTTTAAGCGAAGGAAACAAATTTTCCACAAAATATTTGAATTTATAAACAAATATTCAAATTTGTAACAAATTAGTTGAATATTCAACATAATAGTTGCATTTTCAAAAAAAGAATATTGCCAACCAAATAGTTGAACTTTTAAACGAAAGGGACTAATTTGATACAAAAAAGTTGAATTTGTGAAAAAATGGTTAAATTTTCAACCGAATGGTTGATTTTGCAAAAAAAAATACCAAATGAATTTTAAATAGATTTTAATAACTTGAAGAAATTTGCAATATTTCAGGGTATTTTTAAAGATTCCAAGGAATTTTTTAATAGATTCAAATAAACCGAAGGGGTTTCAAAACATTTCAAAGATTTTTGGTGTTTTAAAATATTTTAAGGAATTTTAAATATATTTTAATAACTGGAAGGGATTTGCAATATTTTAGGGTATTTTCAAAGATTCCAAAGAATTTTCCATGGATTTCCATGAACTGGGACTTCAAAGGATTTAAAAGATTTTCAGAATTTAAAAATATTTCAAGGAATTGTGAATAGATTTCAATAACTTGAAGGAATTAAAAAAAAATGCAGAGTATTTTTAAAGTTTCTAACAAATTTTCAATAAATTTCAATGAATTGAAAGGATTTGAAAAGTTTTAGGGTTTTTTTAAAGGTTCCAACAAATTTTCGATAGATTTATATAAATTGAATAAATTTTTAAAATGTTATTCTTGTATTTTCGTATGTTATTAAACTTATTAAAAAATGGTGATAAAATCCAAAAATATAAGAATAATATGTTGGAGAAAGGTTGTGATTTATATTTTTATAGTGGGCAATCGTCCCACCAACCGAGTTCGATTCTTTCCTCACCAAAGTGCAGTAAAGGAGAAATTTTGTGGCGAAGAAAAGCCAAGATTTTGCTACTGTTTGGCAGGGACACAATTTTTCGAAAAACCAAATTTTATAACTTTCCAATAAAATTTACGAGACCTGCGGGTGGGTTTCTTTCTGGCAAAGCCTGAATTTGGCCCTGTGACCCAGTAATGGCCCAAGGGACATTGTCCACGGTCTTCCGGGCCGAATTTTGAATTACGACCAGCCTCAAATTTCTCTTGACCTCTCGATGTGGGTAACCGGGTCGTATAATTTTTCCCATTGCCCCAATATTTCACGGCCTTTCAACACTCACACAAACTTTCATTATTTCAAAAAAAAAGAAAAAATTGAAAAGACAAAAAACGAGCTTTCGAAAATTTTCGAAATTTTGGTTTTTTTGAACACTATTTAAAATTCATTAGCATTTTTAAAAATATTATAAATTATTCAAAGTCTTTGCAAATTATTGAAGTGAATTAAATATTCATTGGAATCTTAAAAAATACCCTAAAATATGCCAAATATCATTTCAGTTTATTGAAATCTATTGAAAATTTCTTGGATTGTTCAAAAATACCTTAAATTATTAAAAAATCTTTTCAATTTATTAAAATTGATAAAATTTATTTAAATGTATTGAAATTTCCTTAAAATATTTCAAGACCTTTAAAATATTTTGAACTCGCTTGAAAATATTGAAAGCACTTCAAAATTCTTTGGAACTTTTAAAAATACCATAAAATTGTTTCAAATCCCCTCAAGTTATTGAAATCTATTTTTAAATCCTTGGAATCTTTTGAAACACCTAAACTTCTTAAACCCTTTAAAATATTTTAATTTATTGAAATCCATTTAAAATTCCTTGGAATATTTTTAAATACCCTGAAATATTTGAAATCCTTTGAAATCCTCTGAAATATTTCGAAATCCCTTGACATTTTCAAAAGCTCTTAAAAATTCGTTGGAACTTTCAAATAAACTTAAAATTTGTTTAATAACTGCAAGTTATTGAAAAATATTTTAAATTCTTCGAAATATTAAAAAAAAATCCTCAAATGATTGAAAACTTTTGAAATTTCTTCAGTTTTTTCAAATCTATTGCAAATTCCTTGAAATCTTTAAAAATACCCTACATGGTTTGAAAATCTTTGCAATTTATTAAAATCGACTGAAAATTCCTTGGAATCTTTTGAAATGCTCTAAAATATTTCAAATCCTTTGAAATATTTTGAAATTCCAAATTCTCATAAAATTTATTAAAATCGCTTCAAGTTATAAAAATCTATTTAGAAATCCTTGGAATCTTTTAAAACACCTCAAATCTTTGATACCCTTTAAAATTCCTTTAATTTATTGAAATCTATTTAAAATGCCTTGGAATATTTTTAAATACCCTGGAATATTTGAAATCCTTTGAAATCCTTAAGAATACCCTAAAGTATTGAAAATCCCTCTAATTTATTGAAATCCGTTAAAAATTGCTTGGTATCTTTAAAAATACCCTATTTTTTGGAAATCTTTACAATTAATTGAAATCAATTGAAAATTCTTTGAAATCTTCTAAAATACACTAAAATATTTCAAATCCTTGGAAATATTTTGGAATTCCTTCAAGTTTCATACAGCTTTGAAAAATTCCTTGGAATTTTCCCATTTTTTCCTCAAATTAATTGAAATTACTTCACGTTATTAAAATATGTTAAAATTTATTTGGAATCTTTAAAAATACCCTAAAATAACGTAAGTCCTTTCAATTTATTGAAATCTGCTGAAAATTTCTTGGCATCTTTTAAAATACCCTAAAATATTTTTAAACATTTGAAATCTGTTGAAATCACTAAAAATTCTTTCAAAAATTATTTGTAACCTTTAAAAATACCCTACAAAATGTATAAAATCCTTAAATTTTTTATAATATTTCTCAAATTACGTGAAGTCTTTCAAAAATACCTTCAGTTTTTGAAAATCTATTTAAAATTTATAGAAATTTTGTGGAAAAGCCTAAAATCTTTTAATTTATTTAAAAATTGAAAATTCTTGGAATCTTTCAAAATACCCGAAAATATATTTTAAATCTTCTAAAATATTTTGAAATGACTTGAAATTCTTAAAAACTATAAAAAATTCCTTGTAATCCTTGAAAATACCCTAAAAATTTTCAAATTCTTTCAATTTATTGAAAAAGATTGAAAATTCTTCGGAATCTTTTAAAATACCCTAAATAATTCCAAATCCTTTGAAATATTTTGAGATACCTTCATACCTGGAATATTTAAAACTACTTCAAAATATTGCAAATCCTTACAATTTATTGAAATCTGCTGAAAATTCCAGGAAATCTTTTAAAAGCCTTAAAATATTTCAAATAATTTGAAATTTTTCTGAAATTTCTGGAAATGTCTAAAAGATCTTGAAAATACCTTGTAATCTTTAAAAATACTCCCAAAATATTGCAAATCCCTTCAATTTATTATTATAAATTAATAATTTCTTGAAATCTTTAGAAATGACCTAAAATATTGAAAATACCTTCAATTTATTAAAATATATTTCAAATTCCTTAGATTTATTTTATATCCAAAATATTTCAAATCTTTTTCAATTTTTGGAATCCCTTGAAGTCTCACGAAGATTTAAAAAATTTCTTGCAATTTCCAAAAACGGCCTAAAATTTATTGAACTCCCTTCAAGTTATTAAACTCTATCTAAAATTCCTTGGAATCTTCTGAAATACCCTGAAATATTTCAAGGTATTTGAGATCTTTTGAAATCCCTGGGAATTTTTTAAAGTTCTTTAAAATTTCTTGTAATCTTTAAAAGTATCCAAAAAATTTCTAACAACCTTATATTTATTGAAATATATTTAAAATTCCTTGAAATATTTGGAAAAAACCCTAAAATCTTTAAAATAGTTTGAAATCCCTTTAGTTAATTGAACTCTTTTGAAAATTGTTGAAATTTTTTGAAATGAAAAAATTCAAAACAAAATATTACAAATCCTCTTAATTTACTTTAATCTATTGAGAATTCCTTGGAATTTTCGAAAAAAAACTTAAAATCTTTCGAACCCTTTTAATGTATTGAAATCTATTAAAAATTCCTCAGAATATTTAAGAATACCTTGAAATATTGCAAATCCTTTGAAATCCCTTCATATTATTGAAATATATTAAAAATACCTTGGAGTCTTCAAAAATAACCTAAAATTTTTCAAATCCTTTTAATTTATTGGAATATACTAACAATTTCTTGGAATTTTCAAAAATATCCTATAAGATTCCAAATCCTCTCAATATATTCAAATCTATTAAAAAATTTTTGAAATATTTGAAAACCCCTGAAATCTTTGAAATCCTTTTAAATCCCTTCAGGTTTGTGAACTCTATTGAAAATTCCTGAAATTTTGTGAAATGGATAAATTGAAAACAAAATATTATAAATCCTCTCGATTTACTTTAATCTATTGGAAATTCCTTGAAATCTTCCAAAATACCCTAAAATCATTCAAATACTTTTAATGTATTGAAATCTATTGAAAATTCCTTGGAATCTTCAAAAATACCTTAAGATATTGCAAATCCTCTCAATTTTTTTAAATCCATGAGCAATTTTTTGAAATATTTAAAAACAACTAAAATCTTTGAAATCCTTTAAAATCCCTTCAGTTTATTGAAATCTATTGAAAATTCCTTGGATTCTTCCAAAATACCCTCAAATCTTTCAAATCCTTTTGATTTATTAAAATCTACTAAGAATTTCTTGGAATCTTCCAAAATACCCTATAACATTGCAAATCTTCTTAATTCATTCAGATCTATTAAAAATTCCTCAAAATATATTAAAAAATCCTGAAATCTTTGAAATCCTTTGAAATCCCTTCAGTTTTTGAACTGCATTAAACATTCCTGAAATATTTTGAAATGGAAAAATTGAAAACAAAATATTACAAATCCTTTCAATTTACTTTAATCTATTGAAAATTCCTTAGAATCTTGAAAAATACCCTAAAATATTGAAAATCCCTTCAATTTATTGAAATCTGTAAGAAATTTCTTGGAATATTTACAAATAACCTGAAATATTGTAAATCCTTTCGATTCCCTTTAATCTATTGAAAATTCCTTGAAATCTTTGAAAATACCCTGATATTTTTTTTCAATCCTGTGAAATCCCTTAAGTTTATTGAAACCTATTGGAAATTCCTTTGAATCTTAAAAAATACCATGAAATCTTCTAAATACTTTCCATTTTTTTGAAACCTATAATAAAAAATTTATTGGAATATTTAAAAATACCCTAAAATATTGCAAATCCTGTTAATGCATTTTGATCTATTGAAAATTCCTTGGAACCTTTAATAATACCCTAATATTTTTTTATTCTTTGAAATCTCTTCAGTTTATTGAAATCTATTGAAAATTCCTTGGAATATTTAAAAATACCTTACGAAATTGCAAATCCTCTCAATTCATTGAAATCTGTTGAAAGTTTCTTCGAATTTTGTTTGAAAATTAATTTTTTAAAGTGAAAATACAGCAAAATATTGCAAATCCCTTCAGTTTATTAAAATATATTACAAATTTCTTGACATTTTTACAAATACCCTAAAATATTGCAAATATCTTCAATGCATTGAAATATATTGAAAATGCCTTAGAAGTTTCTTTATACCCTAAAATATTTCAAATCATTTGAAATCTTTAGAAATCCCTGGAAATTTTTAAAAGATCTTAAAATTTTGTTGGAATCTTTGAATATGCCCTAAAATATTGCAAATCCTTTCAATTTATTGAAATATATTTAAATGTTCTTGGAATCTGTTAAAAATACAAAAAATCTTTTGAAATGCCCTCAAATATTGAAAATCCTTTCAAATTATCAAAGTCTATTAAAAAATTCCTTGTAATCTTTAAAAATACCCTAAAATATTGCAAGTCCTTTTAATTTATTTACATATATTGAAAATTCTTTGGAATATTTAAAAATACCCTAAATTATTGCAAATTCCTTCAATTTATTGGAATCTGTTAAAACCCTTTGTAATTTTTGAAAGCTCTTAAAAACTTCTTGAAACCTTCAAAAATACCCTAAATTTTGTTGTAATCCTTTAATTTATGGATATAGGTATATTTAAAATTCCATGTAATCTTTGAAATCCTTAGAAATCTCTTTAATTCATTAAAATCTATTAAAAATTCCTTGAAATCGTTTTAAGAAAAACTTAAAATCTTTAAAATCCCTTTAGTTTAGTGAAACCTATTGAAAATTCCTTGGAATCTTTAAAAGTACTCTAAAATATTTCAAAATCCTTTGAAATCACTGGACATTTTTTCAAGTTCTTCAAAATTCCTCGTAACCTTGAAAAATATCCAAAAAAATTCTAAAACCCTTTTATTTATTGAAATATATTAAAATTCCTTGAAATATTTGCAAAAAATACCCTAAAATAATTGAAACCTTTTGAAAATTTGTTAATTCATTGAAATCTATTGAAAATTCGTTAGAATCTTTAAAAATACCCTAAATTATCAAGATTCTCCTCCATGTATTGAAATCGATTAAATTTATTTATGTGTATTGAATTTTTCTTGTAATATTTGGAAAATTCCTTGAAATATTTCAATACCTTTAAAATCGTTTGAAATCATTTGAATATTTTTAAAACACTTGAACATTCTTTTGAACTTTTAAAAATACCATAAAATTGTTTTAAATCCCTTCAAGTTATTGAAATCTATTTGAAATTCCTTGGAATATTTTAAAATACCTGAAATATTTCCAATCCTTTTAAATACTTTGAAATATTTTAAAATCCCTTAAAATTTTCAAAAGCTCTTAAAAATGCTCAGGAGTTTCAAAACAAACCTACATTTTTTTAAATCCCCGCAAGTTATTAAAATATATTTGAAATTCCTCGAATCATTTGAAAAAAAAACCTAAAATAATTGAAACCTTTTGAAATTCTTTCAACTTATGGAAATCTTTTGAAAATTCCTTGGAATCTTTTAAAATATCCTAAAATATTGCAAATCCTCTTAATTTCTTGAAATCTATTTTAACAATTTTCTAACATTTAAAAATACCCTAAAATATTGCTAACCCTCTCAATTCATTTAAATCCATTAGAAATTCCTTCAAATATTTAAAAACATCTAAAATAACTTTTAGTCATTCCCTGCAAGTTATTGAAATTTATTTTAAATTCCTTGAAATATTGAAAAAAAAATTAAAATGATGGGAAACCTTTGAAATTCCTTTAAATTATTCAAATCTATTGAAAATTCCTTGGAATCTTCAAAAATACCCTAAAATCATTCAAATCCTTTGAAATTGATTGAAATCGATTGAAAATTCCTTGCAATTTTTAAAAATACCCTAAAGCATTGCAAATCCCTTCAATTTGTTGAAATCTATTGAAAATTTCTTCGAATCTTCAAAAATACTATAAATTCCTTGAAAATCTTTGCACTTTATTGAAATGGATTGAAAATTCTTGGGAATCTTTTGAAATACTTGAAAATATTTCAAATTCGCTAAATTTACTCTAATCTATTGAAAATTCTTTGAAATCTTCAAAAATGCCCTAAAATCTTTCAAACCCTTTCAATTTATTTAAATCTATTAAGAATTGTGTTGAAAATTCCTTGGAATCTTAAAAAATACCCTAAAATATTTCAAATCCCTTCAATTTATTGAAATCTGTAAGAAACTCCTTGGAATCTTTCAAAATACCCTAAAATCTTTTGAAAACTTTCAGTTCATGGAAGTCTATTGAAAATTCCTTGTAATCTTTAAAAATACCCTAAAATATTGCAAATCCCTTCAAGTTATTGAAATCTATTTAAAATTCCTTAAAATATTTTAAAATTCCTAAAATCTTTGGAATCCTTTGAAATCCCTTCATTTTATGAACTGAATTGAAAATTCCTTGGAATCTTGATAAAAACAGTAAAATATTGCAAATCTCTTCATTTTATTTAAATCTATTAACAAATTCCTTGTGATCTTTAAAAATACTCTATAATATTGCAAATCCTTTCAATTTATTGAAGCATATTAAAAATTTCTTGGAATATTAAAAAATATCCTAACGTGTTGAAAATCCTCTCAATTTATTTACATACATTGAAAATTATTTGGAATATTTAAAAACACCCTAAATTATTGAAAATTCTTTCAATTTATTGGAATCTGTTAAAACCTTGTGTAATTTTTGAAAGTTCTTAAACATTTCTTGAAACCTTCAAAAATATCATAAACATTTTTTTTTAAGTCTTTCATTTATGGAAATATATTTTAAATTCTATGTAATCTTTGAAATCCTCAGAAATCTCTTCAATTTATTGTAATCCATTAAAAATTCCTTGAAATTATGTTAAGAAAAACTTAAAATCTTAGTTTAGTGAAATCTATTGAAAATTCCTTGGAATCTTCAAAAATACACTAAAATCTTTCAACCACTTTGAATTCATTTAAATCTACTATAAATCCCTCGGAATATTTAAGAATACCCTAAAATATTGCAAATCCTCTCCATTTATTTAAATCCATTAGAAATTCCTTGAAATATTTAAAAACATCTAAAATCTTCTAAATCCTTTAAAATCCCTTCAGTTTATTGAAATCTATTGGAAATTCCTTGGAATCTTCGAAAATACCCTAAAATATTTAAAATCCCTTCAATTTATGGAAATCTGTAAGAAATTTCTTGGAATATTTAAAAATAACCTGAAATATTGAAAATCCTTTCGATTTACTTTAATCTATTGAAAATTCCTTGGACCCTTTTAAAATACTCTAATATTTTTTTATTCTTTGAAATCCCTTCAGTTTATTGAAATCTATTGAAAATTCCTTGGAATCTTTCAAAATACCCTCAAATCTTTTGAAACCTTTCAATTTATGAAATCTATTAAAAATTCTCTGGAATATTTAAAAATACCCTAAAATATTGCAAATACTCTCAATTTATTTAAATCAATAAAAAATTCATTCAAATATTTAAAAACATTCGAAATCCTTGACATCCTTTGAAATCCCTCTAGTTTATTGAAATGTATTGAAAATTTCTTGGAATCTTCAAAAATACCATAAAATCTTCTAAATACTTTCAATTTTTTTAAATCTATAAAAAATTTCAGGGAATATTTAAAAATAACCTAAAATATTGAAAATCCTGTTACTTTATTTTTATCTATTAAAAATTCCTTGAAACCTTTAAAAATAACCTAATATTTTTGTTATCCTTTGAAATCCCTTCAGTTTATTGAAATCTACTGAAAATTCTTTGGAATCTCAGAAAATATCCTAAAATATTGCAAATACTCTCGATTTATTGAAATCTATTGAAAATTTGTCAAACTTTTATTTTATTAGTTGAAAATTCAACTATTTTGTTGAATGAAATTTTTCTTTGAAAATTATTATTTTTACTACAAATTTAACTCTGCCATTTTTGGTTACTAATTGATAGTTTTCAGTTAAAAATTAAACACTTTGGTTGAAAATTGATATATTTTGTAGTACATTGAACTTTTTCTGCTAAAAAATGAATCTTTTTGATTAAAAATTCAATTTTTTAGTTAAAAAAGAACTTTCTTTGTTAAAAATTCAACTGTTTTTACGAAAATTTGTCTTTTTGGCTAAAAAATTAAATGGTTTTATTGAAAATTTGTCTTTTTGGGTTAAAAATTATACTATTTTGGTAAAAAAAAGCAACCATTTGGTCGAAAATTAACTTTCTGATTTGGAAATTCATATTTTTTGGATTTTCAAGTATTTGGTTAGAAATTCGACTAACTTATGGAAAATTTGATTTTTGGGACAAAAATTCATCTATTTTGTGGAAAATTTGAGTCCTTTGATTAAAAATTCAACTATTTGGTGGAATTTTTTTTAAATTCAACTATTGGTTCGAATTTTCATTTTCATAGGTTGAAAATTCAACAAGTTTGTTAAAAAGTAATCTTTCTTGAAATTTTAATTCTCGTTTGTTTAAAATTCGTATTTTTGATGAAAAATAATTTTCTCTTGATTTAAAATGATTCTTTTCGGTGATTTGAAGATTCAACTTTTTTTTCCAAAAATTCGACCGTTCAGTTCAAAAATTTGAAATTTTTTTGGGGTTTATGCATTGTGTGATGATTTGTGACGATGAAGGGGAAGCGGGAAAAGTTTGCAAAATAGCGTGATGGCCCCTTTTGGAAAATCGATTTTTTTTGTTGGTTTTCGGCATTTTTTCTCGAGACTTAATTAACATTTTTTGCTTGATATGCAGCTTGTGAAATCCGAAATTTAAAAAGAAATTTTCTTATGGGGGTTGAAAAAATATGAAAGTTTTAACCAAAAATTGTCAAAAAGGGTTACAAAAGTATATAAATTATTTAAAAAAAATTTTTGAACGGTAATTTTACTGACGGCTATAAGCACCAGTTTTCTCCTTTTATGACCCAAATTTGAAAAATCTTTTAAAGAAGCCGATTTCGGTCTCCCGATCCAGGTATTAATTTTTTAATAAGGGTTTAAGAGGGCAAAAAATTTAAAAAAAAATCTGTGAAGCGCGGGTGACGAAAGGTTATCCGATTTCATATGTGGTTATTTCCTAAAATTTGTTCCACTTGCGCAGCTGTTTAACCAGCTGTGACGTATGACTGTCTTAGTACGGTCCCGGGGCCCCCAGGTCGGGGTCTCGGAGGTGACACTGTGAGACAACAGCTCATTTTCAAAGTGACGGGATTTTTTCACAATGACACTGCCGGTTTAAAAAAAATGCACCCCTACGCATGAAATTCTCAGATGCCCCCACCCCTCTTCTTTAAACCTTCTCATTATATTTTCTAATAAATCTTTTCAAATTATTATGCAATAAACATTTTGTATTTGATATTACTTGTTTATATAATAATTAATTATTTTATAAAGAAATGACAACTGTAATTTGGTGATTGTGAATTCTCTTTCGTTAAAGCTCCTTCGGCTATATTCTGTTCAACACTAATATATCAAATGTATGGTATATTGCATTTATTTCTGTTGGTCGGTCTGGGGCTGCTTATTTAGATACTGCAAAATAAAGTATAAATTTTATTTAAATTGATTATTTTATTATTTGTTTCTTATTTTGCATTAAATTTCATTCGCAGCTACCATTTCATTGAATTTATATTATTGCTACTTTTCGTAATATTCATTAATATTGAAACAGATGGATTTCCATTGTCTTGTTATTATAATTAAAAAAAAGTTATTTTTTCATTAAATTTTTATAACAAAAGTTTGTAACAAATTTGTAAACCTTTTTTGGTGGGTATACTTCCGAAAAAGCCACCCAAGAATATTGAATTTACATTTGGCCTAGGAGCTCCTTCTAGACCATATGTTAAACGCACTGAAAGAATTTTTGGTGCAGATCAATATAAATTAAGTTATTAATAATTTTGATTTTTGTTAAAAATTAGTTTTTTTTTTCAAATCTCGAAAAATGTTGTTGACAAAAGTTTAAGATCTCGTCGAAACACATATTTCTTATATTTATACTTTTTTTTTAATTATTATTTTTCGAGAAAAATGACAAAAATTGATTTTCGGGCCGTTAGAAAAGTGGGTCGGCGTGAGTGAATGTGAACCACTCCCTCTCCACCCACTCACGCCGAACCCCTTTTCCAACGGCCAATGAAAAATCTGAAAACTCATTTTTCTCAAAAAATATTCATTTTAGAAAAAAGTATCTGTATAAAAAATATGTGTTTCGACGAGTTCTACAACTTTTGTTGACAATATTATTTTCCAAAATCAATATTTTCCGAGATTTGAAAAAAAACGAATTTGAAAAAAGTCATAATTATGAATAACCTCTAGGCCAAGTATCAAGTCAATATTTTCGGGTTAACTTTTCGGAAGTGTACCCTTTTTGGTTCAACAACTTTTGTCTCCTTGTTTTTTTTTGCGTTTCTTGTGTCGTTTTTCCATGAATTTAATTTCTTAATTTTTTTATTCTTATAGTTCATGATTAAAAGAAAATGTACTCGTCCTTTCTAAAAATTATAAATAACGAATTTGCAGATCCTCTTTGAGTGAACAACTTTTGTCTATTAATTTTCGAACCTTGTGTGATTTTTCAAATAATTTAATTTTTTCATTTTTAATGTTATTTTTCAAGAGTAAAAAAAAAAACTACGCTATCTATCAAAAAATGACGAGTAACAAATCTGTAGCTCTTTCTTATGTTAACAACTTTTGTACAATTATTTTTTTCGTAGCTTGTGTCCTTTGTCCAAAAATTTTATTTTTTTTTATTTTTAATGTTGTTTTTAACGAATAATATCTATATATAAATGACAGTATTCTAGATATCAACATATTATTTTTTTAAGTATTTCGAAGTTTTAAATGTTTTCAAAAGATTCGAAAATAATTTGAATCTGGAGACGATTTTCAAAACTTTTATACAAAATTTACATTTTTGCGAAATTTAAAAAATAAGTGTTTGAAAAATTTGGAAAGGTTTTAAGCAAACACGTTTTTTTCTAATATTCCTGGGAAAACTTCATATTATTTTTTATTTTGAAAAATTACATTTCAATTTATTCCTATAAATGCAAACAAAATAAATATAGAATATTTTACGGCAATTTTTTTAAGTTTAAAATATTGTTTAAATTTTGTAGGAAAAAATCAAATCGTTTTCAAAAATATTTAGAGATTTTGAATCAATTCCAAAAATAATTGAAAATTTGAAAAGATTTCAAAAAAATTCAGACAAAATGTAGATTTTCAAAGATGTTGAAATAAAATTTTCAAACCTCTTAATGTTTTTGAAAGGTATCAAGATAATAAAAAGAATTTCCTATGTTCCCAAAAAATTGTTTACTGATTATTATCTTTAAGAATTAATTTTAAGAAAATATTTGAAAGTTGTACGTACCGAAATTTCAATTGAAATATTTGGGAAAATTTTAAATATATTTTTATCAACAATTAATTTTTATATATTTCAAAAAATTGTTAAACATTCCTGAAAATGTTGAAAAATATCTGCAAGATTTTCAGGCAATTTTTTGAAATTTTGAACGACTTTACTAAATTTTAGCAATAATTGGTGCCAGTTGAAAAGATGTATGAAAATTCATCTCTTTTGGGCTTGAAAATTAATCTATTTTGATTGGGTATTCATTTTTTTTTTTTTAATTCTTTTTTTCTAGACGAATTCAATGGGTTTTAATTTGAAAATATAAATATTTTTGGATTGAAATATCAACTATTACACTTGTCGTTGAGAATGCATTTTTTGTTGTTGAAAGATCAACCATAAACGATTTTTATTTTTAATTAAAAACAGTTTAACTTATCCAAAAAAGACGAATTTTCAACCAAAAAATTTGTAACCATGAAGATTAATTTTCTGTCAAAAAAGTCGAATTTTCAACAGAAAAGTTAATTTTAAATCAAATAGTTGAATTTCTAACTAAAAACATAAATTCTGAGAGAAAAATGTAATATTTGATATTGAAACTAAAAAAGATTTCAATTTTGATTTCAAAAAATTCAAAATATTTAAAAGTTCAAAAAAGAAGAATTTTTAACAAAATAGTTGAATCGTCAACGGATTAAATTACAACCAAGCAGTTTCACTTTCAACTAAAAAAGATTAAATTTATACCAAAAAAGATGAATTTTTGAATATCTTTTAAACTAACTCAAATTATTCCTAAAATTTATAAAAATCATTAAAAATCGAAAAAATTGCCTACAAATCTTGCAGATTATTTTTGACATTTTAAGATATCTTTTGAAAATTTATGTAACCTTTAAAAATGATTTCATCATAAGAAGTTGTTCAAAATTCAAAAATTTGTGAAGACAATTTTTTGAAAAGTCGCATATTTTTCGTTTTAGTCAGGAAAAATGATAATGAAAATAATTCAATTTCTCGGCTAAACTATGCAGGATACAAAAATAAATAAAAAGACAAAAATTGTTTATCCAAAAAAGATCTGCCAGTTTGTTGTAAATTATTTCTTATGGCACGCGTAGATATTATTTTGATCGTGAAGAATATCACTAATAAACAAATAAATCTTTAGAAAAAAATACACAAGGTACAATAAAATGTTTAATAAAAAAATGGTTTTTGAATTACATCTGAAAATTTCCTTTTAACCTTTTTTTTTCTCACGAGACACGTGATGAGAATGTGTACCTCAAAGCCGAAGGAGCTTTAACAAAAGAGAATTCACAATCACTAAATTACGGTTGTTGATGGCTTGACCTTGAACTTTAAAATTTCAAAATTCATGACGTAAAAAGTATAAAAAATGAAAAAATGAAATCTCAGCGAGAATATTTCTGTTTAAAGAGAGCAAATATAGCCAGAATTTTCTTTTTTTCGAATACATTTTAAAATCTTCCGCAATCTTTTGAATTTGATAAAAGTTTAAATATCTTTTGGAATTATTTGGCAAACATTGATTTTACAAGCAGTGTTGATTGTACTGATAAGTTTGTTCTTGACAGAATTTGTCGCGTAGCAGATGTTTGATATAAAAATGTCACAAGAGTGAAGATTGATCCGATAAAAAAGATAGGGATGACTATATATATATATATATATATCGAAACATCTCAGGGCCACGAAGTAGCTTACAGTCGCTGTTGACGAAATGTGGATTGTCCTCGGTAGTCTGCTCTGTGCCTTATCACTGTTTCCTCATTATATTGGTAAATACATATAATAATATTATATTATATCTATACTCTTACGAAAATTATCCTATGAGAGCTTTAATTCATGCCCCCTTCCCAGGCGGTCGGAAAAGACGCACATATGCTGGAGAAAACTCAAGCCTCCAAGACAAGACAAGGCCTCGCTTTTCAAGGCCTCGCTTTTCAAGGCCTTGACTTTTGGCCGTCTTGCTTTGCCTCGAAACGCGAGGCCTCGAGTTTCGAGGCTTTGCGTTTCTCGACCTCTGCCTTGCCATTTCTCGTCTCGAACGGCAATACTATTTGCGTATCTTCTAAAAAGCTCATTTCTCGACAAATTCTGCTTCAGATATTGAAATTTCTTGAAATATCACTGAAAAACATCTATTATATTCTTGCAGAATCAACGCGACCGGAGTTCCGGAGAGGAACATTCTCTGTACACTTTTCACTTCTTGACTTTGGAGTGGCTTTTTACAGAGATAAAGAAGGTTTTCTGCAACCTATAACGCCCGGCTTTCATTGGATAGTAGCAACCGATGAGTTCTTTGTGATTGGAGTATTCATCGATTACAGTGACGATCTTTATGCGATGTATGATGGATCAGGGCATCACATGTTACTAAGAAGATTACCGCATCTGCGATTTGAACCTGTAACCGACATACCAGACAATTATAAGGAGTTATTTGTACGCCTAAGGCCACCGTCTCCTTCACGCGATCCTTCGCCCAATACGAGACCCACTCAGAGACGCAGACACGTGTAGAGAGAGGCAACAAAATGGTAAAAATTGAAAGTGTAAGATAGTATCTGAAGAAATTTAAATTTTGTTTAAATGCATGTATTGTCCAATTTCTAACACTTTGATCCGCCTCCGGATAAAACATTACAGTCGAACTCGGATTTAACGTCCCTGGATTTATCGTTTCCGAGAATTGACGCCGCGCCGCGGGTAGGCTTGTCAGGAGCTGCGCGGGGTGTACGGGGTTCACGAAGGCGTGACAAAGCAGGAACTGTTTACGTTCGGTGTTGAGCTAAATCCGGTTCAGTTAGGGTTGGTCAGGTCCAAGGAGAGCCTCAAAACCGACGATAAATCCGAGTTCGACTGTATATAGTTTGTAATGATGAATATTTATCAAATAAAATAAATATATGGGTTTCATGATTCAAAAAGCTTATTTACCCTCTTCCAACAATAATACTCCTACCTACATATATGTATATCAGGGTAGTCCAAATTTTTTTTTCAAATTTTTATGAGTAACATTCGAAAATTTTTTTGAATCCACATAATTATAAATTCATTCTTTTTTTGAAAAAAATTATATATAGAGGTGGCGCGAGCCCCATGAACTTTAACACGTATTTCCCATAAGAAAAAAAAAACGTTTTTGTAAAAAACCCTATAAGTGAAAAAATCGGTTTTGCGAGTTTTTGGCGCTAATTATGATCTTTTTGCGTTTTTTTCAATGCAATTTGTTTCTCATACATGAAATACTACTTTATACCGATGATGAGATGTTTAAATACATTGCTTAAACAATTTATTATTGTTTTTAGCAATTTTCTCGTAGAACGGATATAGAAAGTCGCGGTTTTTTCACAAATTTTCCACTTTTTGTTATTTTTTTACCTGAAGTAAGTTGAATAATTAATTAAAGGTAACAAATATATTTTGTTTGAAGGATTTATTATGATTATTAATTATATTCAATTTAAATAATAGTAAAAAATTGCGATTTTTTTCTGAAATTTACAACTATTTGTCTACTTTTCACACAGGGTGAGTCAATAATTAACTCAATTCAGCAAAAATAATAATTTAAACAAATTCTTATTGTATATAACTATCTTCTTCTTCATTAATGCTAGATAGTTGCGGTTTCTTTTGCAATTTTTAATCTTTTTCCCACTTTTTACTTAGTAAAGTAATAAATAATGCAAGTTAACGAACATAGTTGTTTGAAAAATTTATTAATGTTTATAACGAAAAAGAAAGAGATTGTTCAAAATATGTTTCTCTCCAATGTTTATTTATCATTTGTTCATAACTAAAAAGGCAAACCAAAGTTGAACATTTCAGATGAAAGCGCAACTTTCTACCACTTATCTCAAAGAAAATTGTTATAAACGAAAATAAATTGTTTAAAAAACTATTTTTATGAACTTGCATTAATTATTATCTCACTTAGTGAAAAGTGGGCACAAGGTTTAAAATTTCAGAAAAAAACGGAACTATCTGGCATTATTATAGACAAAGATAGTTATTAACAACAATGATTTATTTAAATCAATATTTCTGCTGATCCTCAATAATTATTAAGTCACTTCAAGTGAAAAATAGACAAATTGTTGAAAATATCATGAAAAACCGCAACTTTCTACTATTAACAAAGAGAATATTATTAACAATAATAATAAATTTTTCAAACAATTATTTTTGTCAACTTGAAGTAATTGTTAGATGAAACTAATTAAAATATGGGCAACAGTTAAAAAATTCAGAAAAACCGCCATCTAGTATTAATATAGAAGAAGATAGCTATAGACAATACTAATTTGTTTATTCAATTATTTTTGCTACATTAAATTGAATTCTTTGTATCACTCCAAGTGAAAAGTGAACAGAACGTTGAAAATGCCAAGAAAACCCGCGATTTCTAGCATTATTCAAAGATAATATTATTATTAATAATAATATAATGTTTATACAATTATTTTTGTTAAAAAATAATGAACTATCATTTCACTCTTATTGAAAATTAGACAAAAAATGATTCTTTTTTTAAACCGTGACTTTCTATCTCCATTCCAAGAGAAAACTGCTAAAAACTATAATAAATTATTTAAACAATTTATAAAAACATCTAATTATCAGTATAACGTAGTGTTTTATCTATCAGAAACAATTTGTATAAAAAAACCTAAAAAAAATCATAATTAGCGCCAAAAACTCGCAAGACCCATTTTTTCACTTATGGGGTTTTTTTGGGACACTATAAAACAGTCTCATGGGGTTGACATTCAAAAAATAATATTTTATTCGTATTCTATGGATAATTGTGAAGCAAATCTTGAGTTTCAACTCGATTCAACTAATATTAAGGATCCTGAATAAAATGTACAAAAACGTCTTTTTTTCTTATGGGAAATACGTGTTATACTTCATGAGACTTGCGCCAACTCTCAATATCATTTCCAAAAAAATGGATATATTTTTGTGTGGATTCGAACAAATTTCCGGGCTTTATTCATAAAAATTGGGGGAAAAAAATTTCCTATGCATTTTTGGACCACCCTAATGTATATGTTTTAAATTTTTACCCAACTGATTCAAGTAGAATTAGAGTTAATTCAAAAAGTTTTGTTTCTAAAAGTTGCCTCATCAGCAACGATAATTTCATATAAAATTGCACTGCATTTGATAAGACCTAAGCAGATAATATTTTAAGAAATGTAATCCTATGTCAATGCGATAGCGTAACTTGTTAGTTTACCTATTAGCATGTTATTGAGCATTTCAAAATTGTGTTGATCTTTCCTTTACGAAATAGAAAAACAAAAAAGATAAATAATAATTTTTTTCAATCTTATAATTCAATTCTCGATCCACTTAAATTGTACTGAACTCAAAAGTTTGCATTTTTAACACTATTAAACCCAGGCGGAAATGTTATATAGTTTATATAAAGTGTGAAGTGTTATTATTATTATTATTATTATTATTATTATTACTATTATATCATTAAGCCGTTTCCCTTTCGGGGTAGGCGTGAATTGCTCGGTTGGAAAGTAGTGATGTGTGGATGGGT
>JAABKJ010006578.1:0-21824 GCA_011634705.1 Andricus grossulariae
TTAGTTTATTACAATAACGGACCTTCACTTCACCAGATAAACTCAAAAAGTATTCACTAGACATTTTTCATTTGCCGGTAAACACAATTCTTTAACTAAGATGATATACGCGACACAATGTATACAATGCAATGTGTCTCCCGAGGCATTCGGCCATTTTGAAATTTTATGGCTTAATGGAAATACTCTATGCTTATCTATAGCGCAAGCGCAGTAGCTGAGGCCTCCAGCATTGAGGATACTGCCTCCTCCCAAGAAGATGGCATTCGTCATAATTATTTGTAGTGATTCTGTCATGCGCTCTAGGAGCTGGCCGACGCGAAGCCATTCTCATTATAATTACGTTTGTGTTACGTACTTGTTACAGACCGTAGTGTTCTTAGCATTGTTTGAAGTGCATCATAGAAATTTAAAAAAGTGCTTCACAAACAACATAAAATGAATACCAGTGGTTCGCTGAAGGTAAGTGTTTCTAGAACATTTCGACTTTTAGAACTGTTTGTTTCACAATTAATAATCTAAGTTTGGTTTAGTGTTCAACTATTTTGTGAGAAATTTCATTTTTTTGTTGAAGATTTATTCATTTTATTGCACATTCATCTCTTTTGGTAGAAATTTCGGTTAGATTAAAAAATAGGGGCGTCACCTCTGTTTTAGCTGAAAATTTTTTTCCCAGAAACAAACTATTGGAATATGTAATTGAACGATGAATGAAGCTATTTGATCAGGAAAACGTTTAAAATTATTGTTACTTTTGTTACTACGATGTTTCAAATATGGGTCTGTCACGATACCGGAATTATCATATTCAACTCTCACTTAAGGTGTTCTTAAACATCCATACGGCCAGAAACACTGTAAATAATTGAAATCGCATTGTTTTTAATTAATCAAAATATATTTAGACGTTTTTTCATGTCGACATAAGCTATTATGTCGACTTAAAAGAGGTGACGCGCCTATTCTGCAATTGCACCGAAATTTTTTATTTTTTGGTTAAAAATGCAACTGGTTGGTTGAATATTTGTCTTTTTTCATTGAAATATCATCATAAAAATTAGTTTTTTATTGATAATTAATTTTTTTAACTCAAAATTTAACTATTCCTATTATGATTGCCTACACATTATGAAATTTTTTATTCTTACTAGAACAAAGATTAAAGAACTTTTTTTCTATACTCTTTATTGAGCACTTGTCAATATGTTATCAGTGTAAGTCAGTGTATTTTTTTCTTTAAATATAATTTGAAGAACGCAAGTGATTTAATACTTAGTGTATTTTTCAAATAAACTATTCTTTGTATGTTTAGGATTCATATGAAACTCTTGAAGCTTTAGCAGAGTTCTTATTGTCAGAAGAAGTATATGATGTAGCTATGACAGCTTTGAAAGGTATGTTAGAATTTGTTCCTTTTTGTTGCGTTTTAAATAAGAATCAAAATCGCTTCAAGTGTAGGTCGTAAAAATGGTTGGTATTAACTTTTTAGGCAACTAAACGGTACCCCAAACATATTATGGGATAAAAAAGTATTATTTTCGATTTTTGCAATTATAAAATGGTAACTATTTCTTGCTCCATTTGCAAATGTACGATTGACGGAGGAATTGATCAACTTTCCAATCATTTTCGGCGTCTTCATGCCATCAAATTAACAAATCTTTCAGGGTTTTCATGCGGGCAGGATGAATGTCCGCGAACATTTCAAAGAGTTCATTCTCTAAAAAAACATATAAAAGATAAACATGAAAAAAGAAGATGCCTGAGGTTTTAGTCAATGAAGAAAATAGAGTCATTAATTCTGAAATCTCGGTAGATATTCATTCTGTTAATCGAAATTCTTTATGTGATCTAAATAGTGCAATTGAATCTAATTTACAAGTGTCCGGTGAGAAACGTATTTTTAATATATCAGCCACCGCATCTAAATTTGTAGCAAATTTGAGAGCATCTTCTTCAATTACGGGTGCTGCTTTAGGTATAGTACTTGCTGGTACAGAGGTATTTTTGTCTGATGTCATGAATTCAGTCAAGGATGCATTTCGTGACTTCATTCATTCTGAAGGGATTGACCCCAAGAATTACAGTGTACAAACGTTTCTTGATAAATGCGAATTAGGCGAACCATTCAGATGTATGCAAAGTATTCAGGGACAAATTAATGCTTTAAAAAAAATTACTTTTATATCGATCCTACCGAAAAAAAATTAGGTGCCAGAACTGATCAACTTCTCAATAGTGCTACAGGCCAGTATGAACAGAAAAATGTTTCGGAAACTTTTCAGTATGTTTCAATCATAGAGACTTTGAGACTTATTTTGTCACATGCTTTTGTTAGAAATTATATTGAATCCGAAACATCTACTGTTGATGAATACTTAACAAATTTCAGGGACTGTAAAAGTTTTAAGTTAAATGTATTTTTTAGAAAATTTCCACAAGCTTTGAGAATTATATTTTATTATGACGATCTCGTTGTAAATAATCCACTGGGTTCGAAAGTACATCCTCACAAGTTACGGACTTGGTATTTTACAATACAAAATCTGCCTTCTTATATTAATTCACTTTTAAGTGGTATTCATGTTCTGGGAATTTCTTATACCGCATATGTGACTCAGTATGGTATGAAACCTTTCCTCGAAGTTTTCATGAAAGACCTACGAAAGCTCGAAAGTGAGAGTGGAGTTCCTGTTAAATTATTAAATGGTGAAAATTACCTTTTACGAGGCTCTTTAGCTCCCGTATGTACAAACGGGTTGGCTGCACATCAACTATCTGGCCTGCTAGGTCCATCTTCACGACATTTCTGTCGACTTTGCATGATAAGTCGCGATGACCTTAAAAGTGGATCAGAAGCTAATTTTCTTCCCCGAACAAAACAACTTTATAACAGTCAAGTTACAGGCGTACTTAGTTTTCGTCAAACACAGACTACATGTGGCATTAGAGAAGATAGTTGTCTTCATAGTTCTCGATATTTCATTTTACGGAAAACTTTGTATTTGATCCGCTACATGACATTTGGGGAGGTGTCGCTCCAATGACACTACAACAAGTGCTTCTTCATTTGGTTACCACTCGTACATACGGTTTGGATATTAAAACTTTTAACAATATAATTCATTTGTTTGCGTACAGCATTCCTGAAGTGAAGGATAAACCATCTGCAAATTTTACAATGCAGATACTTCAAGCTAAAGATCATGCACTTCCTCAAAAAGGTGTACAGATGTGGCTTTTAATGCGAGCATTTCCGTCTCTAGTTTCCGATAAAGTTTCAGAAGATGACGAATACTTGCAGCTCATTTTATTGTTGAGCAGAAACACTGAAATAGTGATGACACCGAAGTTCATTGTTAGCATCTTAGCTTATTTTGATCAGCTCATAAAATTTATTATCGTCTTTTCCTAAAGTTGTTTCCTGAAGTTACACCTATCAACAAAATGCATCACTTGAGTCATTATCCTGAATGTTTTTATTATTCCAGACCTCTCCGATCCCTATGTTGCTTGCGTTATGAAGCAAAACACACTATGTTCAAGCGATATGGATGTGTGTGCTGTCATTTTAAAAATCTACCGAAGACAATGATGCAGTTGTGTGAAATTTCTCAATGTGCCACATGGGGCATGGGAGAATATCAGGGACAAAAAATTGTGGCAACTAAGGGAAACAATATTTCAGTGAATAACTTGGCATGCATGGAAGCTATACTTGAAGATCTCCATCTTGTCGAAAATGATGTATTTAAGACCAGTTGCGTGGAAGTATACGAAACTAAATATCGCATAGGACTTTTGGTTGCCATGGATAGTGGAGTCGGAAAACCAACAGGGGACCCTTCTTTTGGCAAATTTGAAGACATTATTGTTCTAAATTAGAATCGAGTCTATTTGTGGTGTAAGAAATGTTCTGTTTTATGGTTAGAAAGATCGCTAAATGCGTATTGTGTCGAGGAAGGGTCAGAATATAGACTAATACTTTCAGAAAATTTATGTGATTTTAAGCCATTTTCTCTGTGGAAAGACTACAGATCTACAGAATCATACGTGGTTCTTCGACATATGCTTATGTGATTCATCTGCCATGAATCTCTAACGCACGTTATTTTATTTGGCCTGTTTTTTTAATAGAAATATCTTAATTTTTAAAACCTATTATTGTAGAATTGTATGTATGAGCTCACGGAGCAAGTTTAATAGTTTCCTGTATATATCTTAGAATCGCAATGCCAATTCTTATAAGCCCATTGATATCCTAGAAGTTGTTACATATTCAACATACAACAAAGATTAAGAAATACAAGATGAAAAGAGCGCAGGTTAGAAAATATGAATAAACTGTATTATACTGTCTGGCCTAACAGTATCTGCATAAGAATATCTGCTGCTTCTGCATAAAAGTATTTCTACATAAGTGATTGAATAAGGAGCTATAATTTTTTCAGATGCACAAATAACGGGTTCCACGCTCATCCTGCTCACAGAGAGTGATTTAAAGGATATAGGAATTTTGCTTGGACCACGCAAGAAAATAATGGAGATAATATCTTCTGCTCGTAATCCTCCACCTATAGAAGCAGTGAATGAAATGGTATGTAAAAAATGGTTTAAATAATTATTTCGCTTGTTTTTTATAATTTAATTCTGAAATTATAATGTTCACTTGTGATGTTTTTAGAGAGATAATGTACAAAAAATTATCAACAACAATTGTAATCAGTCAAATACCACGGAAAATCTCAACTTGAATACTGCAGGTAGTGACATGAACGATGAATCGCTTACTGCAGACAGGATTGTAGGTTGGGTGAAAACATACGATGAACAGCTGTGTACGGAATGCAATGGTCGCTTGAGAATAGTTATGAGGAAACTTCTGGATGCATCATGTGATATTGCTCGTGAAGAGCTTATTCGAATAGTGTGTCCACAAATAATTGCACTATTTGGCCAGTGAGTTTATTTTGCAGTAAAGCTCACCTTAAAGTTGTGAAATACAATTTAATTTGTTTCATACAATTCACCTTTGATTTTTCTATTTGCAGTTACCCAAAGTCCATTATAAAAGAAGAGGCTGCCAGAGCCATTGTAAGGGCTTTCCCAAAATTACGGTCTGATTGCTAAGCCGAAGGACACGTACGTATCAACTTTCTTTGCTTATAAATTCTGTATGGAATATATTTTGTTGAAAACTAAATTACATATAAATTTAGGAACATTTTTACAACACATCTACCAACACGGGATACTTGGAGTATCGCCCTAAATCCACTAGAAAAACTCTGCATTGCAGTCAAAGAAAACGGAAGGCTCCATCATCCTTCAAGAAAGTGGAAGCAAAAAGATCCAAGCCAACTCCACGTGTTCAAGGAATTCGGCTTGAATTCGACCAATGGCAAGAAAAGGTTTAAATTAATATTTTTTCTCAACTACGCTTTCCTTTAATCTGAACACAAAATAATCTATCAACATTTTTATATTCCAGTTGTTCGACATGAAATACAAAACAGCAAGCGAAGACAACAAAAATGATATATTCAAGGAGATGGATCTAATGCGGCCTAATCGGCAGGAAGAGATTTTCTTCAATGAAGGTGATGCGCAGATGTCAATGACTGACATATTAAACAAATATCCGAAGTTCTTGGACTATAGTGATGAATTGGTATGAATTTTTAATGTTGTGTCTTCGACATATTTCATTTCAATATTTCATAAATATATATTCCATTATTATCAAGATTTACATAATTTTTTAATTATTTTTACAAATTGAAAGAGACTTTCTCTCACTACATAATCGAGGGGATAACTTCATCGGAAAATTTCTGGAAACGTATGTTCAAGGTGTACTAAATGTTTCAGAAAACGACGAAGCAAAGCGAAGTTTATTAACTGAATTCGAAGATATCTCTGAGCTGCTTTCACCGCCCAATTATGCAAGGAAGAATCTAAGTAAATCAGGGCAGCAAAAAAAGAAAATATTTCCGAATCGAGGACTGATTCGGTTTGTTAATGTAAGTTATATTATGTAACGCTTCAAGCTTTTTAAAGTAATATAGTATAAAAAAATTGAAATATAATGAGTTTCAGGCTCAAGATGATTTACTGAACGCCACAGAGGCTAAGACGAGCCATCAACCATTCCTGATCTGCATTCCCAATGATGGCAAATTAAACAGTGGAAAATTTGTTATCAGAGCTGATTCTCATTTGATTGATGTGCCGAGAGTTTTTGAAGCTTTCGACATATTGTTGAAACTTCATTTCTTATTCGACATTGAGTATGCTCCAGCCTCAACAAATGTTTACAACTTTGTATCTGGTTGCATCATGGAATTGGAAGGTATTACGCCGCAGGGTTGCTGCGTCTCACTGAAAACCACACTCCTGAATCTCCAGTTACTGGATCCTCCTGCTACCCAAGGTATGAAAATATTCATAATATTACAAACTAGCTATGAATTCGATTTTGAGTATTTCCCCTTTGTTTATATTTATAATTATGTGGTGCTCATTTCATGAGCACTTTGCTTCCCGTTGGCGAATGTATTTGCTCTCTTGTATATGAAACGTTATTTTTATTTGAAATGGAAATTTACGAAATATTACAAAAAAAATGTTAAATACAATGACACGTCAGACAAATCAAATTTTGTACCTGAAGTGGTCATTTTTCGAGCTGGAAAATGAAAAGGGGGAAGTTGCGTCGCACCCTATCCCTTTCTCGGCATGATTTTTTTGAAAATTGTCAGAATTATTTTTTTTTTAATTTATAATCAACAAGAATTTTCTGTTTTACAATTGAGGAACGTTAAATTGAAAGACTTTGAAATTGTTACCATTACAAAGCTTCCACTCTGAGGAAGAAAAATTAATTACTAAATGAGAAGGAATTAATTTTATACTTTTCTTCAAACTGAACGCTGCGGTGCTTCCAGATCGGAAAACATGATGGAAATTAATTACAAGGCCCAAGCGAATAATATAAGTGAAATTATATAATTATATATCCAGATCAGGAAATATAATGAAAATGAATTACAATGTCCAAGCGAATAATATAATTATTAATAATTCTATCATTGTTTTTTAACGATATAAATAAATATAAAATTATACAGATATTGATGTTTTGGTAATCAAAAATTATTTGTCACCCTTCCATTAGAATCAAACTTCACTCCGAATGAGTGATACGTACATTCACTCTTGTGAATAGAGTGGATTTACCACTCTTAATTTCCACTCAACTTCTCACTCTGGTTGAGTCACATTTTCCAGCCCAAACGTGCGGGTGACACTATTTCACCCTAAAGTAGAGCGGCGAATTCATACTTTTAGAGTCGTCACGCAACTCTTTTGGAGTGAAAAGTCACTTTAAATTAAAGGGTGCCTTTTCACGCTAACGAAAGGTGAAGGTCGACACCAGATCGATGGGATGAGATCTGACTGGAAGAAAGAGTGAAATTTGAATCTAGTAGAGTGGAATCCCACTCTGAGAAATTTAGAGAGTGGGAGCCTATACAAATCAAGGAGATTTGTTAGGATTTCTTTTAACAGAAAAATTCTGAATCTGTTTGGAAAATTCTATAAAAATCATCTAGAATCTAGAATCTAGGGTGATTCGAAGGAAAGAAAAAGGTAAAAAAATGTGAGACCTGGCCATTTTTAGGATAATAACGGTATTCCCAGGTGCGAATTGACCGTCGGCCCACGGTCGGGCCAACCGTCGCGTCGGACGGTAAGTCCAACTTTGTGCGCTACTGGTCGGACCAACCAGCTAAATAATAACGGTCGACCGCCTTTGACGTCTCAACGTCGGCCCGACATTTCATCCCATATATGGGCCATCTATTGAGATGATATCGGCCCAACCTTGGACAACAATGTGGGGCCGACTTTGATTTTTTAAGGTGTCAGGTATTCAAAAAATAAATAATAATTGATTGCGAGTATTTTGACTATAAATGTTAATGGTCTTTCTTAGAATGAATACATATATATCACATTTTTAAACATTGTATTACAAATAAAATTTCTAACGTTACGGGGTTTCGAACCTACATCTATACCTGAATCTATCGCGTAGCAGTCGGGAGTCTTACCCATTACTCTATACCAACAGAATTGAAAGTCAATGAAAGAACCATCCTTATGAGCTACAGCTCAAAGCATTTGAAAAAAAAACAATTTTTTAACTATTTTTTCTCATTAATTTTTTTAATATTATGCGACATCATGTAGATGTAAAATAAATTAACTGTTAGCGGGAATATAAATGAAATAATTTTTAAATAAATATATCAAACCGATTAAATTTTCTAGGGTTTCGTAGCCCCGGGTTGAAACCATGATTTTTTTTCCAACAAATTTTCTTCAAACAATTTTTTTTTCTAAAAATTTTTGTTAAACAATTTTTTTCAAACTTTTTTTAAACAATTGAAAACGAAATTTTTTCTCAGCTTCCACTTAGACTAATTTTTCTTCGTGTAATATATATATTTTTTTTTTGCGTTTTAGGCCATTTTACAACTTTTGATAATGACATAAAATGTGATTCTTAATGAGCATTTAAAATTTGCATCGACGGAACTTAGAAATTTTATCGCGTACTTAAGAAAAGGAAGTGTCTATGTGTACCGAAATTTCGGTACGAATGTGGATATTTCTACACAGAAATCCAGCTATTCGTACCCAAATTTCGGTCGTTTTGAAATAATGAACCCTAGTATATCCGACGGCCGCCCATATTTGGGCCGAGGTTTGACCGGCCGTCGGGTGCATCAGCATGACTTTTATAAGCCAATTTTATGCCGATGGTCGGGCCATCTCTTGCGCAGATTCGAGCCGACCTTACTTTCACGGTCTTTTTGAAACAAGGAACCAGAGTTTATCCGACGGTCTGCTCATACTCGGGCCAAGGTTTGACCTACCGTCGGGTGCATAACGGTGACTCGTGGCTAACCGACTACTATATCCAGAGTCAGACCGACCGAGTTTTTGCGGCCGTACCGACCAATCTGCCACAGTTCATCCGACGGTCGGCCCAACGTTGGGCCAGAATTGGACCGACAATCGGCTTTTCGCCCGCTGCCAATGTCAGTTGCCAACGTCGGTGGGACTAGAGATCCTCTAGGGAGAGTTTCGACACGTTTCCCCCGCCAATGCTCGCCGCTGTGCCGGAACTTGCACGCGAGCGAGCATCGAGAAATTTTCGTATTCAAGCAAAAGGATTAAAAAATGAAAACTGCGTAACGCAGGCCCATCATTTAATATAAATTATTTTTTTCAGTTTATCTATATATAAGCTATGATGTGTCAACTGTGTTATGCGAGTTTTGTGATTGATGAAGAAGTGAAAAAGAGTTTATGTATAGACTACTTTCCGAAGAAAAATATTAACAATATTTTTGTGAGATATAAGTGTTTTGCACAAATTGTAAATTTCTGTATTTTATACTGCAATGATTCATCTAAAAACGTGTTTTCCCTTAAACAAATTTCACGAGATCTCAAACTTCGAGAAATGTGAATTCAGAATATCAATCGAGCAGATTGGAAAGCAACTGACAAATTATGTGCTTGTGAGGTATAAACACTCTTTTATTCATTAAAGTGAAATAATATATGGTCAAAGTAAAACTTTATTTGGAACAACTTTAATTACAGGTACATTTTGCATCTGATATTTATTATTATTATTGTAGTATTATTTTTAGAATATGTATTTATGAAATTTCATCATTAAAATCTTCATCCCTTCCTACAATTTATTTTTACTTCATTTATATGTATAACCTTTTCGAACCAAAGCTTTGCTTCCAACCTACAAAATGTATTTATTTAACTAATACTATTTATGGAAATTTCTATAATATATATGCCTAAAAGTGATTTTTAATTACATTTCGTTTATTTTAAATGTTTAATTCAATGATATTCTCTTTATTTTGTATTAAATATGTTGTGGAATGAACACTCTATTTGAAAATCGCGCCATTTTTAGAATAGCAGGTTCCGGTACAGCGGCACCAATCAAAATTTGAGTACCCCGCGTCTCAACTCTCCCTTGAGGATCTCTAGAGAAGCCCATAGGAAATGAACTTTCATCACGAATACAGAATTATTTGCTTTTACCAGTTTTGGCACATCGCGTCGATTTCGTGCCTATGAGTTAAGTGGTTAAGGTGTCTTTACGATATCGTAAATACATTGTCAGATTGTACCACGTCTTTACGATATCGTAAAGACACTTCAACGACATGGATATAGGATGTAAAGTAGTCGTAAATATGTTGTAACGACGTCGTAAAGACGTCGTAACGATGTAAAAACGTCGTGAAACTTGGTGCCCACTGGGAAGTAATGACGAGGAAGCTTAGGATAATTAATGAAAATAACCAAGATAAAATAAAGTAGATAATGGAATATATAATTAATTTTAAACATTATTAATGAATAAATCATTTTAAACTTACATTGAAGGATGTTGTAAAGTTTACCTGAATGAAAACTTTTGTACTATTTGTTGTCCGTGGATGGGATAAAAGCACTGGTTTAATTATTTTTCACCAGTTTTTCACTAAACAGCACTAAGCATAATTTAGCGTAATCTATCTATCTTTTAATTATTATTATTACTATTTATCTTTTAATTGAAAAAGTCACTTCATGGAAGTACCTTTTTCTAAGGAGGGAAGTGTAATGAGCGGATATAATTTGCATTCATGCCGCTGCGAACAGCACCATCGGTGAAATAAAATTCGCGGTTTTATGATTTGAAATAACTGAAATCAAAAGCGAATACATTTCAATTGAGAAATAAAATATATTTCGAGGAAAAGATTGGCAAGCAACAGTCGGGCAAGTAAGCATGAAAATGGATCTTTACCGATAAAGCATTCTTTCTATAAACAAAATGTCGAGAGTAGTATGATGAATGTGAACGAATGTATATTTAAGATTAAATATTAGCATTATACTCATTTTACGAGAGAGGTAATAACTTTTGATAGCAGAATGTATAATCTAGATCTTATTTTCGAACCGTTGTCATAGAATCGCCAGTTTTGGCAACAAAATAAACCGATTTGAAAAGTGTTTCGAAAATGTTGAGTTTTTATAGGAAATCCTGACGCTCGACGACAGGACTGCTTATAAAACAGTCACGTCTGGACTTTATCGTGCTCGATACGGCTTTTCACGAGAACAAAGGGTTACTTATTACGCAATCCATCTTTGGGTTCAGCAGGTTAGAGGTAGGGAGTTGAATTTGTAAGGAGAAATGTAGCATTTAAGAGTAGGGATTAGGACCAATGTATTATAAAAGAATGCATGGATGTGTGGAGGAAGCTGGGGACCGCTGCGACGGCATCAAAGCTCCCGACGACGAAGTACAAGCTCAGATGAATCTGATACGCAGCCGCGGCTCGTTCATTATCTTAAAAATTAAACTTAGCATTTTCAATTAGTAATATTTCAAAAAACCAAATTAATAAAGTATTTGTTAATTTAATTTCAAAATTAGTAGTCTTTTATTTCAAAAGTACCTTTAAATTCGACCAATTATTTTTAATTCAAGAACATTTTCAGAAGGAGATTTCATCGCTGGAGTTGGATTTCCAAACCCTTATTTGCGGAAACGGAATTTATACGCATTTTATATAAATTTAAAACTTTTGAATGATTACTCTAAATCAGATTTTAATTTTTCGAACATTTAGCGCGTAAATTGAGTTCCGCTTATTACACCCGTGTAACGAGCGCATACATTTTTATTCCATCTGCTAGGAACAGCACCATCGCTTCTGTAAAATGCGCGGTTTCGATTTGAAATATTCGAGCGAAAAGTAAAAAGATTGGCAAGCAACGTTTCAGGGCAAGTAGGCATGAGAAATGTTTAATAAGCGATAATAAATTCATGTGAGATTAGATTTCGCTGGAAAAAATGTATATACGAGATTAGTCATGTAATGCTTAAGTACCCAATGAGCACCAAATTTGACGACGTCTTTACAACATCGTTACCACATCTTTACGACAACTTTACGACATCCTATGCCCATGTCGTTAAGGTGTCTTAACGATATCGCAAAGACATAGATTCTACGACGTCTTGACGATATCGCAAAGATACCTTAACGACATGGACATAGGATATCGTAAAGTTTTCGTAAAGATGTCGTAACGATGTCTTAATTATGTCCCCAAATTTTGTGCCCAATGGGTAAAGTATAATTAAATTAGCCAAATTATTATTATGATCCTTTAGACATAGAAAACTTGACAGCAGGAAATACAAATATTATTTTTGTTATCAGATTAGCGACACAAAGTCGTTAATCTAAACTGAGTAGAGAACTGTTTTGTCTTTCGCTGAGACGGTTAAGATTTCCGGGTAGTCGGTTCTACGAAACTGTAATATAAACAATTCGCGTGCCTGGACTTTATTGTTAAATCCGGTGAAGTGTGAACTTATGAAGTCACTAACATTCTTGACATGAGAAGACGTATTACGATATCGACAAAAGAATAAGTCATAATTAGAGTAGGGATATGTAGAGCGAGATAGAGAGCAAAGGTAATTTGTAAGAGAGAGAAAGCATGAAAGAGTGGGAAGCTAAGGACCGCTCCGACGGCACCGAAACTCCCAACGATGAAGTCGCGAGGGTTTAGACTCTACTATCGGTGTAAAAATGACAGGCATCTGCCTTTGAAGCTTAACAACTCAGCCAAAAAAAATGCTAGAGTGATAAGTTAATAGTCATTTGAAAGCTGGAAGTACTCCGCGTAAATGAGTTCGAAGACGTTAATGTAAAAAAAATTTTGTGCTTTGCAGACTGAGAAATGTAAAAAAAAGTAAGGAATTTCGGACACATTTAAGAAGAGTCAAGTTTAGAGCATTATTTCTTATAAAAGAAGCAATGGGAAAAATTTGAAAAAATTCACGAATATGAGGAAAACATTTGTGAACTAATTGCAGTTGACCAATTTGAGAAATAATATAAATTGTTGCTTAAAATTACAAAAATGTACAATTATACTATCTTTAGTTCTAATAAAGATATTAAAGCGATTCAAACTTCAAACTATAACGGATAGGCTCTGTAATTATTTAAAATCTCCCGGAAGGATGTGATTGTTTTATTGTTGATGAAAATCGCGGTATTTTGGGACATTTTTTTGTTGGAAAGTAAGTGTTAGTAACCAGCGGGGATGCATTTTTTCTGCCGGTTAGTAGAAGCGTCAGTGCCTGGGCAACAATTTGGAAACACGGGTCAAAGAAAGGCATCGGCGGTCGGCAGCAAAAAAAGGCACCCTCGCTTCTTTCTGACACTTGGTTTCCAACAAAAAAAATGTCTAAAAATATCGCGATTTTCACAAAAAATAAAACAATCACATCCTTCCGGGATATTGTAAATAATTATAGAGCCTATCAGTTACAGTTTGAAGTTTGAATCGCTTTAATATCTTCATTAGAACTGAAGATAGTATAGTTGTACATTTATGTAATTTTAAGCAACAATTTTTATTGTTTCTCAAATTGGTCAACTGCAATTCGTTCATAAATGCTTTCTTCATATTCATGAATTTTTAAAAAAATTTCCCATTGTCTCTTGTATAAGAAATAATGCTCTAAACTTGAATCTTCTTAAATGTGCCCGAAAGTCCTGACTTTTTTTACATTTTTCAGTCTGCAAAGCACCAAAATTTGTTTATATTAACGTCTTCAAGCTCATTCACAAGGAACACTTTCAGCTTTTAAATCACTATTAACTTATTCCTCTAGCATTTTTTTGGCTGAGTTGTTAAGCTTCAAAGGCAGATGCCTATAATTTTTGTGCCGATAGTAGAGATCTGAACTTGTCCTCGGAATCGTCCGGTTTTTCTTTTGTCGAATTGTACATCGGAAATAACTGAATAAATTCATCTTCGTAATTTTCCTTATCTAAAATCAATAGTTCAATTCATTTTACTAGTTTCACCTAAATTACCGTTTTTAGAGCGAATAGAGGAACACTCATCGAAGAGTTGGGGTTTTCAACCCTTATTTGCGGAACGGGCCAAGGAGACTTTTCAGAGGATGGATTTCTTCTTTGATAAGTTTAACTGAATTCATTTCCATAATTTAAAATATAATATTAATTTCACGGACATTCAAATTTTTTACTAGTTTCGCGCCAAATTAAACTCCGCGTGTTACAATTCTCGTTACTTTTCGAATAAAAATGGAGCGATAATGAGGCGTAAGATTATCCAGGCAAGGTTGAAAATGGCAAATTATCTTCGATTCGTGTAAAGTTTAACCGGCAAGGTTATTTTTTGTTGCAGCGAATTCTTCACTTGGAATCGATGTAAACTTTATCTTTCGTTTTTTCTGTGAGTCTTTAATTTTTTTATTGATGATTCTATTTAGTTCTTCTCGTCCGAGATGAAGGAATTTAGTGTGTGTGTTTTGGAAGAGTGTGCCTATTATTTTGATTTTATCTTCTTCGTTGGACAGCTTTTATCGCGATTCATTTATTTGGTATTATATTTAGTTCTTTATTATTATGAGTTTGGAAGCTTCTATGGATTTTATTTATTCTAGTTATTAACTTGATCTTTTGTTTTTGGATTTTCATGATTACGGGTATTTGGTAGCATTCCATAGAATTTTTACTTTTAAATTATGGAACGGTGTTATTCATTGTAATTTTTATCGCTGAGTTTATCTCTTTTAAATAAATATCTATTTCTTCGTTGGATAAATTTCTATTGTTAGGAATATTAGAGTTATATTCTTCAGTTAAGTGTTTTACAAAATCTTCCCAGTTAGTGTTTCTGAAATTAAGTTTGTGATTCTTTTCCATTTTTTCCAGTAGGAAGTAAATATCATTTTTGGAACAAATTTGCATTTGAATTGCATCATGGTCGCTATTGTACAGTAAAGTTTCGAGTTTGTCAATCGGTTCAGATTTTGTGACTTGTAATCTGTTATCGGCTAAGCAAAGATATCGGTACGAATTTCCCCTTGGATAAGAGGGAAGATTAGAGCCATACAGTTTTAGTTTGTACTTTATTTCGTTATCAACTACACATTTCTTAAAAATGTTCCTCTGGTGTTAAATGATCGGTTTAGCCAACTAATGTGCTTAGGATTTAAATCCCCTGCCATTAAATAATAGTGGTTAGGATCATCTAGTTGAAGTATTTAAAACAATTGATCTATTTCTTGATTAAAGCTCAATCCTTCTCCATAAGGTGCCTAAGCTGCTATAATGTAAAGCTTTTGATTGCCTGAGAGGCAGAGACTAATAATAATTATTTCTAAGTTTTTAAATTGTTCTACTTCAGATAGTACTACTCGCTTCAATTTTAAGGTTTTTTTAATTAGAATTGCTACTCCCCCGCCTTGTATCACATTTGGTGGGTCCCTTCTAATGATTTCATAATCTTCAAAATCAATTTTATGTTTTGGATTTAGTTTGGTTTCGTTTAGAGTTTCAATGTCTGAGATATGAATTTTTAGGAAGTTTAAGAGCCTATTTCTTCTTTTGTTTGGTATAATTGAATCTAAATTTACCGATATCATCTTTAATTTAGCAATTTTTAAGGTATTTGTTGTATATGTAATTTTGTCATCGGCCATTGGGAATTGGATCAGGAATCAGTTAATATTGATAACATATAATCAATTCTGTTACTATTTTGCTGGATTAATTGCATAATTTTAAATAATTCTTTCCATATGGCATGTAAAGTTTCTTTGTCTGGTGATTCTTGTCTGTTTTGTGTGTTATTTGTTGTGTGCTCTATAGGTTCTCGAGTATTATGAGTCTTTTAGATATTTTGCTGCTTGTCATTTTTAATGACGTTTGAGAAAGGAATTCCCGGTTGAATGTAATTGTTTAGCATACGCTTTTTAGCGATCCTACTTTCATTCAGCAGCTGTATTTTCTCCTGTGCCCTACGCTTCAGTTGTTACTTTACTTCACAGCCTCTGTATGAGGCAGGGTGTCCGAAATTGTTGCATGTTACGCAGATTTACTTCTATCATCTGCGTTCGAGGGTTCTAGTAGTTTACATTCCCCTGGCTGGTGGTTTTTGTTGCATTTGACGCACCTATAGTCTAAGTGACAATTCGAAGCTACATGGCCCAGTCTTTACCATTTTTTGCATTGCATACTATCCCTTTTCTTCAGTTTTTCCCACCTGACTACTTGGTAATTTATATACTTGATGCTATCTAATTTAGATGATTGGCTGTCTGGTGTTAGTTGGATTAAATAAAAAGGCAACAGTATATATTATTTCTGTGATTTAGGAGTTGTATATATAGAGGCTTTTAAAAATATAATATTTTCAACGTTAAGTGATTTTATCTCAATCAGCAATTCTTCGGGTTCTATTTTTGTCCCTAGACCTTTTGAGAGAAAAGATTGCACTTTCTCTTCTTTGGGCGTGTAAGAAACAAACTTGGCCTCTGTAGCTTCGAGTTGTTCTTTTACTTTTTTAAATCTTGTATGTTTTCGGTGTATAATGTATGTTTATTACTATTAACGCGTTTAATATGGAAATTATCCTATTCCCGTTGTGTCTTTATCAGGCTTACCGTTACTGCTTGGTCTTGGCCGAAAATTATAATGGGTGGAGGTTTTCCTTTCTGTCCGGTGGACGGGGTTCTTTCAACGTCCTCTTGGTCTTGGATCAGGCCTTGATGAGTGCTGTCTCGTTTATTGCCCTTATTGTTGACTACGGCGCCGGCTGAGCTGCTGGATTTTCCCCAAGGGTAATTTGTTGGGTTTTGAAAAAAACCCTTTTGCTTTTGTTCTTGAGTTTCTCCTTTCTCGTGTTCCTGGTTTTCTGAGATGTCTGTTTCCATGTCGTGTGTAAACTGATTTTGTAATATCTCTAGTTTTTCTATTCGTTCGGTCTGCTCTCGCCTGGTTTTCATCAGATGTTCTATTGTTTATTGTTGCTTCTGGCTGTTGGTTATCATATCTTCGTATATTTTTTTTTGTAATTTCCATATTTTCTGTGCAAGGCATTGCTCCTTCTTGCTTCTGTGGTGCTGGTTCTTGTGGTGATATATTAGATTTAGATGGGGTGGATGATTTCACCTTTCTTTCCTCATTTTTTCCTGGTTTCTCATATGTTTTCAGGTTATCTGGTCATTTAGGGTTGTTTCTTTGAACTTTCAGATTCGGATGACTTCAAGTTGACTTCCGTTCTGGTGTACTTGGAGTTGACTGCTTCGTTTTTCATTTAAAAATGCCCACATGTCGGCATTTTTTGTTTCTTTTTTGGGGGGAGAGACCCCCTGAATCACTATTAAAAGTTGTAATATCTCTTTTTAAATTTACACTGCGCGGTATATTCTTCGGATAATCTGGCGCGAATCTTAGCCTATAACCCGCGGCGGTGACGGTTTGTCTTGTTTAGAATTCGCACTAGAGGATTTGGGAGCACCATACCAATTCCACACGAAATGAGATCTTGAGCTGAAAATTTGGGAAAATAAAGAAAGAAACTATAAGGAACGTTTATGTACTAATACATTTTCAAAGATTCAAACAAATTTTCAAAAAGCTATACTGTTTTTGTAATTGTACGAATTTATTAGCACATAAACGTTCCTTAGTCCCTTTTCTTTATTTTTCCGAACTTTCGGCTCGATATATCATTTTTTTTGGAATTGGTATGATAAACAAAAATGTCGGTAAAGTGGGAATCGGATAAGCGCCACATGTCCTTAAGCCTTTAAACTTCCTACCTGGCACATTTAGGGTTTATACCTGGATGTATCCTTAGCCTTGCCATAAAACATTATCGTATTAGTATCTCTGATCTTTCTAGCTTTATTAAAGCTCAAAGGAACACATAAAAGGGAAAAATAGCACATTTGCATTTAAAAATACATTTTTTCAGTAAAAATTGTCACGTAGTTTTTATTATTTTTGTCCGTTTTAGGTGAATCATTTATTCAAGCTGCTTTAACGTAATATTCTGACATCGGTCATACTACGCTGAAAACATCAGTTCTCGTCTGAGTTCTCATTGATCCGTTGAGTGCATCGGTCTTTTTTCCGTATCCTGAGCGGTTTCAATTATATTAAACGCCATAAGTGAAAAGTCGCATATGATAAAGTGGCTAATAACAATCTGAAGCAATATTCTTATCTAGTGATATAATAATTTGGACTGCCAGTGACTACAGTGAGTAGAATGTCAACAATTGAGAATCCTAACCTCAAAGTGGATGCCACAGGCCCAAACAATGTGAGAGAGTGGCATATGAAGTCAAACCTCGGAGGGGAGAAATCGATACCCTTTGGAAGTGGGACTAACTCGATAAACGAATTATTAATTACAGCAAAAAAAAGAAAAAGTACGATGACTCTTCCAAAGGGCGAGTCTTTGAAATTAGCCAAGCAAGACAAAAGGGTAACCTTCATCTCTACTAACAGATTTCAGGCTCTAGCATCTATGGATACCAAAACAGGTGATACTAGTATGGAAAATAATGAAGATGCCCTCGTGAAAATGAGGATCTACTTAATACCATCTTAAGATCAGTTTCAAACAACGTTTGATCTTTTATTGGTATGTACCCTTCAGCCTATACCTGCATCACTTTTAGGGCCTTGAAATAAACACCTCTCTCTCTCTCTCTCTCTCTGGAATAAGGATAGCTGTCTGTATCAACAGACTAGCTATAATTAAAGGTCCTAAAGAAGCTGGGCTGATTTATGAGCATTGATGAGATCTAGAGGCTTCAGCCCGTTTCCGTTATATTTATGAATATTGAGGATTTAAGCTGCTGGCTGGGACAAAACGACTGTGGTCTTCTGGGGACCAGAAAATAACAGTTTAAGAACACTTTAAGACAGGCATATATCTGCCTATACTGTAGTCTTAAGTTGGTCTTTCCTTTCACGAGGGTGGTGAAATCTCTCAGCCACAGCAACAACAACCAAATAAAAATAATGAAGTTAACAATACAGCTAAATCTACAAAGAAACCACCGCCATTAGTCGGCCATGGCGCCATCTCTGAACACAAGGAACTTGTCAACAAAGTGAAAGATGTAGTCCAAGGCAAATTTTTCATAAAATATAATGAAAACTCTACTAAAGTGTTTACAACAACAGATACTGACTATCAAGTTCTCAAAAGTATGTAGGAATAGAAAAAAACTCTCTTTCCATACGTATGATCAAAAAGGTGAGCAAAGAAAAACTTATGTAATAAAAGGTCTGCACGAAAAAACAGAAATACCAGAAATTATCAAATAGTTAAAGGAACTTGGCGTTCCTGCATTCTACATGAACAAAATGAAAAATATAACTGGCCCATTATTTATGGCCACATTTCCAGCTTCCACAAAATTAAATTAACTCACGCAAAAAGTTTGTTTTTTAGAATACACTAGAGTGTTTTGGGAACCCTACATTGACAAAAAGAAAATATCGCAATGGCATCGATGCCAAGAATGGGGTCATGCAACTTTCAATTGCTTTGCAAGGCCAGTTTGCATGAAATGTGCTGGAGATCATCTAACAAAAGACTGCAAAAAATCAAAGGATTCACCCGCTAAATGTTTAAATTGTGAAAAATGGCACCCCGCCAATTCAGTAAACTGTGAGGAATATCAAAAGCGAATGGCCTGGATAGTAAACAACGTCAACAAAAAACAAAATGGGTAAAAACCAGCAACGATCCTCCAAAACAGCAGCACGTTTTCAATTTTAAAAATAGTCGAGATTTCCCGACATTACGAAACAACATAAGAACGATTGGATCTACGTCCGCAAACAATATACAGTCTCTGGGTCAACAAATTTCGCCTCCAGAAGCAGCAAACTCCAATCAACCCGTTCTAGCTCACAATAACACAGGTAATAATACAAATAATTCGTTTATCTTAGAATCTAACAACGACCTCAAAAATGACCTTAATGATCTAGCTCTGTTAATGAGCGAAAATAAAAGATTCAAACAAATCTGTAATATTCCAATAATGTTAAGAGCGGTGAGGGAACTCAGTTTACAGCTCAAAAGATGTCAATCTCCAACTGAACAACTTCAAGTTTTTCTAAATCTCTCTGAAAAATTAGAATCAACATGGACATAATAAATATTTGTAGTTGGAATGCAAATAGTATTAAAAACAAAATAGGAGCTTTGCTCATTATTGTATCTAAATAAATTTACAAATTATCCACCTAATGGTATGACTTCGACAACCATAGATATGTCTCAATAAAAATGTTCGTTCCCTCTCTGACGTTAGGCTTGCACATGAGCTCAGTTCAGATCATGTTTCAGTATTATTTAATCTAGGTGGTCAACACAAAATAATGAAAAATAGGACAATTCTTGAATATGAAGACTGATTGGTTAGAATTCCATGGGTTACTTAATAAAAAAATAATAATTACTCCAAATATTGAAAACTCAGTAGAATTTGAAAAATAAGTACAACGAATTACTAACATTTTGCAAAATTCTATTAATCAAACAGTTCCTCAAAAATCTTTAGGAGACACTAGAGATAATTTACCTCCACAAATTCTGTATAATATCAATAAAAAAAGGAGAACTCGAAAAGAATGGCAGCGTACTAGAAATCGAGATATTAAGATCTTATTTAATAAACAAAGTCATCGGATTAGATCGCATATATTGATGTTTCGAAATCGAAATTGGCAAAATAAATTGATAAAACTGAACCCAAATGATAACTCATTATTGAGAAAGACAAAAATACTTAAAACTGAATATCAGCCAATTCCGACGTTACAAAAAAATGACGAGGAAGCTTTCACACCTATAGACAAAGCTAATGTGCTGGCAACTCAATACGAAAACGTACACAACATAAACCTGACGAATCTCACCAATGATCAGAAAAAAATTATACAAAATACTTATAATTTTGCTTTAATTTTGTCTTTGCGAAATAAAAAGAGAAATCCAAAAGCTGCCTCCTAAAAACGCTCCAGGATTGGATAATATGAAGAATATTGTATTAAATCATCTTACGAAGAAAGCTACTGTTCAATGAATGTATATAATCAATGCATCTATCGGATTATCATACTTTCCAAGTCACTGGAAAACTGGTAATATAATTCCAATATATAAGCCAGGTAAATCTAGTATTGATCCAAGTAGTTACAGGCCTATTAGCATTTTGCCAACATTAAGTAAATTAACAGAAAAGATAATTTTCAAAAGACTCTGTGCCCGTGTGGAAATTGTCAAATATTTGCACAGTTACAAGTGTGGTTCCAACTTGGAAAATTATGTTATGGCTACAACAGGGTTAATGTCTTAAATCTAGTTTAAACTAACTCTGTTTCACAGCTCTTGATTGCAGCGCCATCAACTTGGCTGTGCATCTGTTTTCAGTTGTGCACCATCTTGAACCTCTTGAATACAAGTAGATGACAAGTAGGTTGGTTTGTGGTTACCCTCGTGAAAAGAAAAGTCCAACTTAAGACTAGAGTATAGGCAGGTATAGGCCTGTCTAAAAGTGATCGTAAACTGATATTTTCTGGTCCGCAGAAGACCACAGTCCTTTTGTCCTAGCCTGCAGTTTAAATCCCCAATATCCATAAATATGACGGAAACTGGTTGAAGAATCTAGATCTCGTAAATGCTCATAAATCAGCCAAGTTTCTTTAGGACTTTTAGGTATAGCTAGTCTGTTGATACAGACAGCTATCCTTATATCAGAGAGAAAGAGAGAGTGAGTGGTGTCTATTTCAATGCCCTAAAAATGATGCAGGTATAGGCTGAAGGGTACAGACCAGAAAAAGACCAAACGT
>JAABKJ010006579.1:0-21823 GCA_011634705.1 Andricus grossulariae
TTTCTACCAGCCTAATTCAACCAAAAAAGACGAATTTGTAAGAAAATAGTTGAATCCAGAGCCAAAAAAATTAATTTTAGAGACAGAAGATAAATTTCATGCAAAAAAAGACGAATTTTCAACAAAATACATCAAGTTTCCATAAAACAATTGAATTTTCCACCCAAAACCAAATAGTTGATTTTTCCACCAATAATTATTGAATAATTAATTAATTTTCAATCCAGTTTTTGAATTTTCAAAAATATAATGATAACAATTTTCCTACCAAAAATGTAATAGTTACATTTTCACATTGAAAAAATCAATTTTCACAGAAACAAAATTAATTTTTTTCACTTAAATTGAACCAAAAAATACGAGTTCTCAATAAAAAAGTAAAATTTTGCAGCTGAAAGATAAATTTTCAGAACAAAATACATAAATTTTAAACAGAAAAGAAGATTTTTCTACCAGAAACTATGAATTTCTAACAAAAAGGTTAATCTTTTACCAAGCAGTTAATTTTTTCAATAAATTTTTTAATTTTTAACAAAAAAGTTGAATTTTCTACTAAAATAGTGAAATTTTTTAATAAAAAAATAAGTTTTCAACTAAAAAATATAAATTTTCAAACAAAAATCGAATAGCTACATTTTCAGTTTGAAAAAATCAATTTTCACAAAAAAAAATTAATTTTTTTTTACTCAAATTGAACCAAAAAAGACGAGCTCTCAATAAAAAAGTAAAATTTGCAGCTGAAACATAAATTTTTAAAAAATTAGATTAATTTTCTATCCAAAAAGACAAATTTTCAACAAAATAGATGAATTTTCCACAAATCAGTTGAATTTTCAAACCAAAATTATGGATTTTTAACAAAAAAGTTAATCTTTCACCAAGTAGTTACGTTTTTCAATTAATATTTAAATTTTTAACACACTAGTTAAATTTTCTCCTAAAATAGTTGAATTTACAAATAAAAACAGTAAGTTTTCAAGCAAAAATGGGGAACAACTACATTTTCAGTTTGAAAACATTGATTTTTAACCAAAAAAATTAATTTTCTTCCAGTTGAATTGAACCAACAAAGACGAGATTTTAACAAAATGGTTAAATTTACAGCCAAAAAGATTAATTTTCTACCCAAAAAGACCAATTTTCACAAAAATATGAATTTTCAATTAAAAATATAAATTCTCACCGATTATGGAATAGTTATATTTTTATTTCATGAAAAGCTGATTAAATTTTGCACTCTAAAGATGAATTTTTAACTGAATGATGAATCTTCACAAAAAAAATGATTTTCAACAAAGTTGTTTAACTTTTAACCAGGTTGTTGAATTTTCAACCAAAAAATACGAATTCTCAACGGAAAGTATAATTGATGACATTTTAACCATAAGAATATTTTAATTTATATTAAAAAAAAAAACTGAACGCAATAAAAAGATACGAATATTCAACAAAATAGTTCAAGTTTGAACCAAAGAGATGAATTTTCAAAGAAAAAGATGAATTTTTAACTGATAAGATTAATTTTGAACTAAAAGACACGAATTTTCAACAGAATACGTGAATTTTCAATTAAAAAAGATAAATTCTAACCAAATGGTTGAATTTTTAATTAAAAATTAAAATTATACATCAGCAGATAATAGCATACATAACTCACCAAGTTACCGTAAATTACCGAAAATTTGCATAACTTTCCGGTAATTGATGAAAATTTGTAAAAATGAATTTTGGGTCATTTATGGTAAGTTACCATATTTACCTCTAAAACTACCATTATTGACCAAAAATTTCCATAAATTACTGCAAATTTATAAACATTTCTTAATTCAATTTTTGAAAATTCATGGTGAGTTACCATAAATAACCTCTAAAATTACCGTAAATGACCAAACATTTCCAACAATTTGTTTATTGAATTTTTGATAATTTGGAATAAGTTAACATCAATTTTATGCTTCTTTAATCAAAATTTGATACGGACTGAAATCACGACTGTATTTCGAGAAAGGTCTGAAATCATCCATTTGTTATAAAAAATTTCGTATGCGTCTATTTCAACAAAAAAAGAAAAGAATTTTCAATAAAATATATAAATTTTACAATCAAATAGTGAAATTTTTAACAAAAACAAAAACTCCAACCAGAAATATAGAAAAAGGGGAAATTTCTGGAAAACGATGAAAAAAACAGATATTCTTAAAAAAGGGGAAAAGAGGTGAATATTGGAAAGAGTGTGAAGTTTGAAATATTAAAGTGATTTTTAAACTTACTTATCTATTATTATTTGATGTTATAGTTTTTTTTACCAGTGAATAATTTTCAATAATATGATGTTAATGTTTTTTGTCTACATGTTAGTGTTGCAGGGACATCTTTCACAAAAGTCGCAAACTTTCTCAACAGAAAAATGAGCCGGGTCTCACAGACCCAACCCCCATACCCATCATATGGAAATTTTAAATTTGGAAAATTTATAGAATACATTGTTATTCATGTATGCAATCGGAGCAGACGTGTATCGGTAATGGCGTCCAAATTTCTGCCACAAACGCATTTATAAATAACAATGTTTTTTAATAATTTTACAAGTAAAAATGTTCCATATGATTGGTAATTTTTAAATGGTTCATTTTCAAGATTTTTAAATTCAATCCATGCTACACCAAAATAAAAACCTAATATACAACTCCAGCTACTAAGAAGAACGGCAACGTCGCACGCATAATAACGGCACTTCAAGCAAAATAAAATGTGCCGGGTCTCACAGACCCAACCCCCACGATGCCGGGTTAAAATTTATCATCAAGAAACCTACTAAACGTTATCTAAGTTTATAACGTTACTTCAACTGGAGGTCCCCCCTCCAACCTGTTATCAACCTTTTTTGGCGTGACCCCCCCCCCCCTCAAATTGGTAAAATAGTTTATGGACGATCTCCAAAATCTGCTTAGAAAGTCTTTTTATGGCTAGGTGAAAGCAGAGCAAAGAGGAGCATCAATCCGACTTTTGTTGCTCTTGGAGAGAGGATGCATAGGATTAATTTCCTGCTCTCGAAATTATGTGGCATCGTTTAAACAAATGTATGGACCTAATCTGTAATCGGTTTGGTGTATGAGGTGATATTCCATGAGCGAAATTCTCATTAATCTTCTGGAAGTTTACTCGGTGTTGAACATCCGGCGGCAGAGCGATTTATTTGAGCTTCCGTCTTTATCTTGGCCAGAATCGCAATGGAAGAGAATATAGACCATAACCAGTGTGCATTGACTTCTTAGCACTGCCACTTAGAGTTTTTAAATGCTCGGTAACTTTAAAATCGGGTAATATTACCGGCTTCGAGAATTTATCGAGAATTTATGAGAATGTACAGTTATGAAGCTTTTTGTTATTTTTAAAAGTAATTATATAATGTTCACGATTTTATAGTTAACTTTCGATCATTTGGTGTATCTTTCAAATATTTGTTATTACAAAAAATATACCCAATGGTCGAAAATTACTTGTAACATCTTGAGCATTTATTCACAGTGCCGCTTATAGAACAAATTATAAACATCGCCCATTTAGGTACATTTAAAATATGGAAATCTTTGTGAGAATTAAAATAATGAATTTAGGTAAATTTCAGAACACTTCGTATAATTGTCTTACAATACAGCAAAAACTTCAATCAATAAAATAATAACATTTTAAGAAATATAAATAATTAAATCAAATAAGCAATAATTATTTATTTCAAAAACTGTTCGCATGTGTAATATTCAGTAAAGTTTGTTATTTAAACTAAATAATATTATTATTTATTGATATATATATATATTTATATGTATAATATTATATCTCTAGACTGAAGATAAGGTGTTCTTAGCTCCTCTACGCTTTTAGAGAAACGGCTGATTATAATAATACCAGTTTTTATCTTTTTTCGAAATTTGTCTTTTGTGCACTAAATGAAAAATATTGGAAAAGCAAAAATAAATTCTCGCCGAGAACGAACGTCGCATAAATCACCTGGTAACTTACCAATATTACCGAACGTTACCAGGGTAATTTACCCGACTCAAAACTCTACTGCCACTTAATCCACGTTATGCAGAATATGATTTACAAAATATATTTTGGAAATATTATACGGAAGGACTAATTGCAAAAGATTCCATTTAATATGAAATTTATTAGGGAAAATCATTATATATGTATTTGGTTGAAAATTCGTCTTTTTTGATGAAGAATCAAAAGATCATTCACAAAATACGTGATATGTTAAGGGGGGTGAGGGTCTTTTAATGTATCATTCTCCATGCTAAGTGCAATAAAAAAGGCATTACGCAGGAGGGGGTGGGGGGAATTTGTTGGAAATTCATATTTTCCGGTTGCAGATTTTACTGTTTTCTTAATAATTCGTGTTTTTGGTTTCAAAATTCAACCATTTCTTTTTAATTTGTCTTTTTTCGTTAAAAAACCAACTAACTCATTGGTTTAAGGTTGAACAATTTTGTAGAAAATTCATCATTATTGGTTCAACATTCATCATTGCAGTATAAAATTCCTATATTTGAAAGTAAATTAATTTTTTTTCGAATTTATATTTTCAGTTTGACGATTACCTGTTTTGTTGTTAATTCCTTTTCTTGGCTTCAAAATTCAACCATTTTTTTTAATTTGTCTTTTTTGGTGGAAAAATCAACTGGCTGATTTAAGGTTAAATTATTTTGTAAAAAAAAAAACGATTTTATTGGTTGAAGATTCATCAATGCATTCGCAAATTCCTATATTTTAAAGTAAATTAATTTTTTTTGTTTGAATTTATATTTTCAGTTTCACAATTCAACTTTTTTGTTGATAATTCCTTTTCTTGGCTTTGAAATTCAACAATTTTTTTAAACTGTCTTTTTTGGTTTAAAAATCAATTGGTTGGTTTAACGTTGAACTATTTTTAAAAAATTCAATTTCATTGGTTGAAGATTCATCATTGTAGTAGAAAATTCCTATATTTGAAATTAAATCATTCTTGTTTAAATTTATATTTTCCGTTTGAAAATTCAACGGTTTTGTTGATGATTACTGTTCTTGGTTTCGAAATTCAACAATTTTTTTTTAATTTGTCTTTTTTGGTTGAAAAATCAGCTGCTTGGTTTAAGGTGTAACTGTTTTGTTAAAAATTCATTTTCATTGGTTGGTTTAGCATTAAACGATGCCAGTATAAAATCATTTAGTGTTGAATGTTTCAAGCTGAAAGCTGACCAAAAAGTAAGATTTCAGATTTTTTAATTGTTAGTTTTGAAAGATTCAAAAATCCTTGAAATCATTTTGGCTTTTTTATATAATAAACTAAGAAGGTTAAGGACTTCTCTCCTTGAAATTAAAAAATAGTAATTATAATAGATTTTAGCCATTTAAATATTTCTACAAAAATTTCAATAATTTCACAAATATTATCGAATATTTTTAAACTATTTCAAATATTTCGCAATGATTTTCAAAGATTTCACGAAGATTTCAGATAGATTTCCAAGGGCGCAAAAAGATTCTTGTGATTTCCTAAAGAATTAAAAAATTACACAAATATTTCAAAAAGATTTTGGATAGATTTGAAAGATTTCACAAAGATTTTGATTATTTCACAAGAATTATTAAATATTTCCAAAATTTTTTGAATATTTTACAAAGATTATCAAAGATTTGACAAATGATTTTGGACAGATTAAAAAGATTTCACAATATCTGCAATGATTTTCCAAAGATTTCCAAAGATATTATAAATATTTCCCAAAGATTTGAAAGATTTCATAAAGACTTCAGATAAATTTCAAAGAGTGCACAAAGATTTCCAAGATTACCGAAAATTTTCACAAGGATTTGAATAATTTCACAAATATTGTCAGATATTTCAAAAATATATCAACTATTTCGCAAAACATTTCCGAAGATATCAGAAAATTGTTTACAAAGATTTGAATAATTTACCAAAGATTTCAGATATTTTCACAAAGATGTCAAATATTTCGCAAAGATTTCAGATAGATTTCGAAGTTTGCAAAAATATTTCAATGATTTCCCAAAGATTTCATAAAGACTCAAAAGATTTCACAAAGACTCATGATTTCTATAATTTCCCAAATATTGCCAAATATTATAAAAATAATTAAAATGTTCCGCAAAGATTTCCAAAGATATCAGAAAGATTTCATAAAGATTTCAATGATTTCCTGAAGATTCCAAAGATTTTCAATATTTCGCAAAGATTTCGGACAGATTTCAAAGATTTCACAAAGACTTCAATGATTTTAATAGTTCCACAAATATTACAAAATACTTGAAAAAAATTCAAATATTTCGAAAGATTTCACAAAGATTTCAATCATTTTCTAAGGATTTCAAAGATTTCGAATATTTCGCTAATATTTTGGATTGATTTGAAAGATTTTGGTTGCTTTACAGAAATTCCAGGTAGATTTCAAAGAGTGCACGAAGAATTCAATGATTTCCGAAGGATTTGACAAATATTTCAATGATTTCCCAAAGAATCAAGACATTTCACACGGATTTTAGATAGATTTTAAAGATTGCACAAAGATTCCAATGATTGTACAAAGGTTTCAATGACTTCACAAATATTACCAAATATTCCACAAATATTTTAAATATTTCCGAATATTTGAGAAAGATTACCATTATTTCCCAAAGATTTCAAAGATTTTACAAAGCTTTCAAATATTTGGCAAAGCCGAAGCCGTTTTCGAGAAAAATCCAGTGTTTATAACAAAAAATCGAAATACCATTGAAATAACATGTAGATAAGAGTAAATTCATATAATTGAACCAAACAATCAAGGATGCTATTTTTGAGATAAAAAAATGGCTCTGCAAAAGAAAACATTATCTATGTTTTCAAATGCGACAAAAGTGCACTTATTTATGATATTTCTTTATAGGAATAACAATTGTTGTTGAATCTCAATCGTTTGTATCAAAATATTAATTTTGAGAAGAAAGGAAATGATTTCTCAGACAAAAAGCGATCTATTTTCAAAGATGCAAAATAAGTAAGTTTATTTATAAGAGGAACTCATAACAATTACAATTTTGACTGAATCAAGATATTATTCTACAGATGAAAAGAAATGATTCCTCAGAAAAAAATGCTTCATGTTAAAAAATACGAAGTTAATGGAAATACCAGTTTCAACCGTTATTTGGATATGAAAAATTGAAATAATGAAGCGATTCATTCTTTAATGAAAATTTATATGCACTGTTAGTAAACTTGCTAGATCTATGCGTTCTTGAAGAAATATCAAATAATGAAGAAACTGGGTAGTACAAATCTAATAAATTATTATATGAAAATATTGAAGTGTATCGACCAGTGTAGGAGTTAAGTGGAAGGTGAAATAAATGTTGTCTATCTTCTGGTCTTTCGTGGAAAGCTCATTTATTAAGCTAATCAAAAAGTCTTAGATAAAACATATAAGCGTTTCACTTGTGATTATCAAGCTTTATCAGTATATCATACAGTTTCTGTCTGAAGTTTTTGACAATCAAAAAGGCATAACCTCCATTTTCTTTACCATTAAAGAAACACTTCGTGATTGAGATTACAGAACAAAGTATGGAGTTGAGTTAAACTTATGCGTATGTTTTGTTAGAAAACGAAAAAGGTGAAGAAGGCAGAAACAATGGTACAAACACCAAAACCGGGGAGGACATATATGTTGATTGGGTCTATAATTATACATTTTCAAATAATAATAGTGGAGAACTCACATGGTCATGTTAGTTAATCTCGCTCACGACATGTTTCTTTAGAGTAACAGAAAATGGAGGTCATGTTTTTCTGATTGTAAAAAACTGTAGACAGAAACTTTATGATATATTGATGAAGCTTGATAATCACAAGCGAAACGTTCATATGGTCTATCTTAAACATTTTAGTTAGTTCAATACATGGGCTTTTAACAAAAGACCAGAAGATCGATGACATTTATTCTACATTCCATATAATAAATTACTGTTTTTTGTCTATTTTCTATTCTACATAACAAATTATCAATTTATTTTACTCTTCCTCACTGTGTATCCCTTCGTTTCATCTCAAGATATGATTCGTGTTAATGTTAGTCTGTTGAGGAAGCAAAACGTACTGTGGAACTAGTGACATTGGAGATATTGCGGCATGCTTACGTTGGCTTTCGTCAGTTTCTGTAAGGCAATATCTAACCCCGACGTTTCTTCCCTTTGGAAGGATGAATGCAGTAGAAGAGGGTACAAGACATGTTTCTTGTTTACACAGCCACTGGTGCTGGATTTACTTTGGAAGACCACAAATGAAAGCTATCGTTTGCTATACATTGTTAACACTCTTATCTAAGCTTGCAGGATCCTGTCGTTTTATTTACCTTAATAACGACTGACGCATCAGCAATTCAAAAGTACAAAAAGTATTTGTGGTTGAATTTGAAACAATCTATTCAGATTATTCATATTATACCATTAACTACGAGTTATTCGGTGCGGAAGGGTCTCATTTACACATTCTAACTATTATAACCATTCCATTGTTTTCTCACCCTTTCCTTCAAACACGGTCATTTTTGTTTTATTTACGTTAATTTTGAGGCCCATTTTCTTCCGGCTTGTATTTAGCTTGCTCAACATTCTTTGGAAGTCTTCGATTGATTTTGCTATAATAACCTTGTCATCTGCGAAAGCTAACCCACGTATCTTCACTGCCCCGAGATCCACAACCTCTTTGTCGAATAGGCCTATTCTTAGACACTTGTCCATAAATATGATAAATAGCCATGAGGACATAACGCATCCTTGTTTTACGTCTTTTACAATATCAAAACAGTCACTCAGTTTCCCTTTTACCCTTACACTAGCTTTACTGCCTGCATATATTGTTTTTATTGCTTGTAGGATCCATCCATTGACTCCGTCCTCTTTCAGGACTTATCAATGTTTACTTCTATCCACCTTGTTAAACGCTTTTTCTGGGTCAACAAATGCACAGAAAACTTTTTTCAAACTTTTTTCTGTTATCTGTCTCGATCTAAATATTTGATCCGTACATGATAATTTTTGTTTATATTTGTGTTCATTTTGAGGCCCATGTTCTTTATGCTTGTATTTAGTTCGGCCAGCATTCTTGGCAAGTCTTCGATTGGCTGTGCCACAACAACCATATCATCTGCGAAAGCTAACCCACGTACCCTCACTGTCCCGAGATCCACACCTCCGTTGAAGAATTACGTTTTCCAAATGGAAAAAAAAATATTTGAAAAAAACGTACATTTATAAAAACTGCTGATATTCAAAAACATACAAATGTACAAATTTAATTGAAAAGATTTCTTTCGAAAAATTGAGGTAAAAATCGTTTGGCATCAATTAAAAGAATTCTCAAAAATATTCTTAAGGAAACCCGGCAGATTGAAATGAATCTTCAGCTTAGTGTCTCTAGTTGAAAAATTCATTAAAGATCGGAATGAAATCTGTTTTCTTATGAATAAAGTTATGCACCAAAATCAGAGCATGAAAAAAATTCACAGATCAAAATCAGATTTCCAAACTACCTACTTTCCGGCTCATTGAGGACAATTACATAACAAATGAAAAAAAAAGAGGGAAAAGTCACTTGAAGAAATGAAAATTAGTGATCTTATTTAACAAGTGAAGAAACTAAATACAGACCTTATACTATTTTCTCCATTCCCCTCTTCACCCATTTTTGAAAGAATTCCTTTTTTTTAAGGTTTCATAGCCACGGACAGAAATCCTTATGGTTTCGGTCGGGTGTCCATCCGTTGTACTTTTTTTCAAGAAGATGAAATAAGAAGAACTCCTAACTCATAACAAGAGGAGGAGAAGTAGGGAAAATGAGGGTAAATAAAGGCAGGTAAGTGGAGGAAATTAGGGAGCGGAAAGTCGGGCGAAATGAAGGAAGGGGAGAAAGGACACGTGAGGGGAAATGATGGTGGAGGAAGTAGAAGTGCTGATCAGAACGGAACTAGGGGAAGTAAGGGGAAATAATGGGGGTAGAGGAAGTGAGGGAAAATCTGGAGGAGGTGAGGCAATGAGAAGTAGATGAGGAATAATTTAGGGAAGGGGGAAGCCAAGCTTGAAGTGTGGAGAGGGCAAGTGGAAGAATGTAGGGGGAGTAGAGGGGGCAAAATATGGGAGGAGGAGGTTTGAACGACTTATTTACGTCTTAATAGGCTAGAAGACCCTTTTTCGTAGGCGGAAAACGCCTACTCCGACTAATTTTTTTCCTGTTTTCAAGAAACTTGCCTTTTTTATCTTTTTTCCCCCTAAAATGCAAAATAAGAAAATCCAACTATTTTTCATTGATCGTTAATTCTTTTCAATTGAAAAATCTACTTTTATATTTTTGGTTCAGAATTCATCTCTTTTGGTTAAAAATTTGACTATTGGGTTGAAAATTTAACTATTTTGTTGAAGCTTTGAATTTTTTCTGTGAAAATTAATTTTTCTTTTTTTATCAAAAACTTGTGTATTCTGTTTTTGGTTGAAAATTGATATTTTTATTTGGAAATCCAACTATTGAATTTTTCACTTAAAATTCATCATGTTTGGTTGAAAATTCAACTAATTCATTAAGGGGTGAGCTACTTGAATAAACATTCATTTAATTGGCTAAAGATTGAAGTATTCTGTTCCAAATTTGTTTCTTTATGGTCAAAAATTAATTTTTTAGACTGATGAACTATTCAATTTTTGTCTTAAAATTCAACATTTTTATATGAAAATTCCATAATTTGGTTGAAAATTCATGTATATTGATGTAAATTCTTATTTTTCGGTCAAAAATGTATCTTTTTGATCAAAAATGTAATTGCTTGCTTGAAAGTCAAACCAATCTCTTAAGAATTCATTTCATTAGTTGCAGATCCATTTCTTCGGTTAAAAATTGAAATATTTCGTTGAAAATCCATTTTTGTTAGATCGAAAATTAATCTCCTTAATTGAAATCTTAACTTATACATTTTTTGCTAAAAATTGATCTTTTTAGATGAAAATTCAACTGTTCTATTATTGTTTGAAAATTGATATTTTTTTATTTGAAAATTAATCAAATGCTTTGAAAATGTATGTATATGGTTGTAAATTTATCATTGTTGATAGAAAATTAATCTTCTTGACTGAAAATTTAACTGCTTGTATTAAATTGGAACTACTTTGTTGAAATAAATAATTTTATTAGTTGAAGATTCATCTCATTTGTTGAAAATTTAATTGTTTTGAAAAAAATTCGTCCTTTTTTGATTCAGAATTAAGTATTTCAACTAAAAATTCAACTATTGAATTATTATTGGTTAAAAATTAGTATTTGTTAGTTGCGAATTCAATGATTTGGTTGTAAATTCGTCTTTTTATGTGAAAAATTAATTTTTTCCTTTGAAAATTCAACTACTTGGTCGAAACTTCATTTTGTTATTTGAAAATATATTTCTTTGTTTGAAAATTGAACTATTTTTGAAACTCGTCTGCTTTTTCGTTGAAATTCAATTTTTTAAGCAGGAAATTGAACCTTTATTGGTTAAAAAATGTTCGTTTTTAGTTTCAAATTACCTATTTGGTTTGATATTAACTTTCTTCTGTAAAATTCACATTTTTGGTTAAAAAAATTAAGTGTTTTGTACAAAATTCATCTATTTGGCTTAAAAATGCAACTATTTTGCTGGAAATTCATCTTGTTGGTTCGAAAATTGAACTATTGTTGTTTGAAATTGAGATAGTTTGTTGAAAATGCAACTGTTTTTGATTGAAGTTTCATATTTTTTGTTCAAAAATGCAACGACTTGATTAAAAATTCATCTTTTGAGGTTGAAACTTGAACTATTTGGTGGAACATTCTACTGTTTTGTTAAAAATTCGTCATTTTTACTTAAAAGTATAACTATTTCATTCAAATACAACTGTTTTGTTGATAAATGATACATTTTTCATTGTTGAAAATTCAACTATTTATTTGTAAATTCAACTATGTGGTTTCAAATAGAACTATTTTTTTTTAATTTAATTATTTGGTTCAAAATTTTATTATATGGTTCAAAAGTAATCTTTTGCCGGAAATTCAACTGCCTTGTTTGAAATTAATTTGGTTGAATGTTCGTCTTTGAATTTTTTAAATTCAGATATTCAGTTAAAAATTCGTATAATATGCTTAAAAGTTCAACTATTCGTTTGTCACCTCTTTTTGCAAAAAATTAATTCATTTTTGTTGTAAATGCAACAATTTTGATAAAAATGCGATATGTTCCGACATAAAATCCAAAGCATTTCATATTGAATTCAATATGGTACCTATACTAATGTATAGGTATCATATTAAATTCAAGTTGCAACACTTCAGATGACATGTACAGGTACCATATTAAATAAAACATAAATCGATACAAATTTCAAGTCCAAATATATTGCATTTTCAACAAAATAGTTATTGATAATTATTTCATGTAATTTCAAAGAATTTTTCCCCTTATTTACATGAAAAATCACCCTATCTCCCTTGTTTAGAAAGCTAGCATTTTGGGCTGCGATTTCTGGTAAAATATTATATTTTTATGTTTTGTGTTTCATTTTAGACGTCTATCAAATGAAATCAAAGAAAAAAATTTGACTCAAGGGAGGGGCGATCGTATTTGTGACGTCACCATGGAGTGGAATTTTTTTTAATAGCGTACCGTAGTTTTTAAACGGCCCCCAGTGTTTTTAATATTATTTATGTGGAATTACCACATCTTGCAACACTTTACTACAAGAAGATTCACAATAGGTCTAAAAATATTTTTTTTCCTTCCTGAAATTGATGACTTTTAATAGTGCCCCCTGTCATAAGTTTTCTGCGGCGTAGCTTGTAAAACGCCCACGTCTGAATGACGAACGAGATACTAAAAAGCAAATGATGTAACGCGAAGTGAAATGTGTTAGGTCCATTTTTCACTTTATCAGTTTTCATCAGAAGCCAGTTTCAAACGTGTCGCTTCCATTTACGACCTATCCGGACTGCCCCATCGATAAAACCTATGTCACTTTCGATTTCGACTGAAAAAACAAGAAATAAAGACATAAAAGAAAAAAAAATTAAGAATGAAACAAATCTTAATTATAAAGTCAGGATATATATCAGTTATTTCAATTATTCAGTTATTTCAATTACTGAACCTAAATCAATGAATAACTTGATTAAGCTACAGGGCACGTGTACCTGAAAAACGACTATAATTGAGCATTTCAATAATTTAGCAGATTAGCATACAGCTACTTGCAAAAAGATAATGCTGAAATAATAAGGGTGGATTATTATTGCCTTATAAGTAAATAAATTGAACATTTTTGTATCATTAAAATATCTTTACCTACCGCTGAGCTTGTTCACTTAAGAAGTAAAACTAATGTCCCTTGTACCTCATATTATCATGTACAATGTTCCATTGAAATCAGCGGTAGTTCGGTGCTAAAATTTTCAGTGTACATTAAAATTATGCATTATTAGCGCTAATTATTTCTACATCCAATTTTTATTCATAAGTGCTAGAACCTTTTTTTATCTAACTTCAAATTTCTGTCATAATATTCAGGGGAAACCTTGCTACAGTGGATAATGCAACCTACAAAGTAGGGTGATCCAAAAATGCATTGCAAATTTTTTTTTTCTTTGAATTTATATGCATATCGCGCGGAAATTTGTCTGGATTCATAAAAAAAGTAAATCAATTCTTTTGTTTCGAAAAAAATATATTTAGAGGTGGCGCAAGCCATATGAAGTTTAACACCTATTTCCCATAAGAAAAAAAGACGTTTTCATCAATTTTATTCAGAATCGTAAATATTAGCTGAATCGAGTTGAAACTCAACATTTCTCTTCACAAATAGCCATAGAATACGCATGAAATATTACTTTTTAAATATCACCCCATAAGTCTGTTTTATAGGGTCCCAAAGAAAACCCATAAGTAATTATGACTTTTTACAGTTATTTAAATGCAAATAGTTTCGAGTACGTGAAATACTACTTCATATTGATGAAAAGATGTTTACATGAATTGTTTAAACAATTTTTTATTGTTTTTAGCAATTTTTTTTAGAATAGAGATAGAAAGTCACGTTTTTTTCCATTTTTCACTTTTTGTTCAATATTCAATCAGCCAGAGTTGATAGTTAATCAATATCAACAAACCCAATTGTTGAAGCAATTTATTATCATTGTTAATAATATTATCTTTGAATGATGCTTGAAATTTTGTTTTTTTCTAAGATTTTCAACTTTTGGTTCACTTTTCACTTGAAGTGAGGTAACATTGAATATATTATAGCAAAAACAATTGTTTAAACAAATTATTTTTGTTTTTAGCTGACTTCTTCCATATTAATACTAGATAGTTGCGGGTTTTTTCTGAATTTTTTTCCTTTTTGTCCATTTTTCAATTAGAGTAGAGCAATAAATAATTCAAATCAACGAAAATAATTGTTAAATCAATTCGTTATTATTGTTAATAATATTTCCTTGACTTAAGAGTAGAAAATTGCGTTTTTTTTCTTAAGTGTTCATCTATTTGTCTATTTTTCACATGAAGTGACCTAATAATTATATAAGTTGAGCAAAAGTAATTGTGTAAACTAATTATTATTGTTGATAACTATCTTCATCCATATGAATGCCTGATAGTTGCAACTTTTATATGAAATTTTAAACTTTTTGTCCATTCTTTACTTAGTGAGGTGATAATTAATGCGAGCTATAAAAATAGTTGTTGAAACAATTTATTATTGTTTAGAACTATCTTTTCTCAAATAAGTTCTAAAAAGTTGCGTCTTTTCTAAAATGTTCAACTTTGCTTCGTCCTCTTAGTTATGAACAAATAATAAATGAAAATTAAAGAGAACAATATTTTAACCAATCTCTTTCTTTTTCGTGAATATATTTTGCTGCAGAGGGACGGGCTTATATCAAAATATGTTCAATTCCAAATTCTCTTTTTGTGCTTTGCAATGAACTTCTTGTTGTAATTTAAACCAAAACTTTCACAACTAATTTTCAAACATTAAAAAAAGAGGAAAAATAATTCACTTAAAAAAGTACAATCATATTTAAAAAATTATTTTTGTTGAGGTTCATTTATTATTTGTTCATAACTGAAAAGTCAGAGCAAAACTAAAGATTTTAGAGAAAAAGCAACTTTCTAGCATTATGTTAGGAGAAGATAGTTATAAACATTAATAATTTATTTAAATAATTATTCTTGGTAATTGAAATAACTATTAACTCACTGTAAGTGAAATAGTTGTAAATTTCTTAAAAACCGCCACTTTCTAGCATTATTCAAATTGAATATCATCGATAATGATAATTCATTGCTTGAACAATTAATTTTGTTAACTATAGTTAATTATTCAACTCGCCTCAATCGAAAATTGGACAAAAAGTGGAGAATTGTTGAAAAAACTGCAATTTTCCAGCATTTTTCTAAAAGAATATTATTAACAATGATAATTAATTGTTAAAAGAATTATATTTGTTAACATTATTGAAATACTACCTCAACCTGATTGAAACTTGGACAAAAAGTGAAAATTCTTGAAAAAACCGTAACTTTCTATCTCTATTCTAAGAAAAAATTGATAAAAACAATAATAATTTGTTGAACTAATTATTTTTGCTAAATTGAAATAAGTATTAACTCGTCCTAAGTGTAAAGGAGATAAATAGTTGTAAATTTCTGAAAAAATCGCAACTTTCTAGGATTATTCAAATTGAATATTATAGATAATAACAATAAATTGTTTATACAATTAATTTTGTTATATTTAGTTAATTATTCAATTCACCTTGATTGAAAATTGGACAAAAAGTGGAAAATTGTTGAAGAGACTGCAATTTTCCAGCATTATTCTAAAAGAATATTATGAACAATGATAATGAATTGTTAAAACAATTATATTTTCAACATTATTTGAAGACTACCTCAACCTAATTGAAAATTAGACAAAAAGTGGACATTCTTTGAAAAAACCGTAACTTTCTATTACTATTCTAAGAGAAAATTGCTAAAACAATAATGAATTATTTAAACAATTCATTTTAACATCTAATTATCAGTATAAAGTAGTATTCTATGTATTAGTAACACTTTTCATTCTTACAAAACGCAAAAAAATCATAATTAGATCCGAAAACTCGCAAAACCTATTTTTTAAATTATGGGTTTTTTTTGGCCTACCTATAAAACAGACTTATGGAGGTGATATTCAAAAAAATATATTTTATTCGTATTCTATGGCTTTTTTTGAGATAAATGTTGAGTTCCAACTTGAATCAGCTAGTATTGACGATCCTGAATAAAATTTACAAAAACCTCTTTTTTTCCTATAGGAAATGTGTGTTAAACTTCATGGGGTTTCGCAACCTCTAAATATAATTTTTTTTTCTTTTAATTAATTTTTTTTGGATTCGAACAAATTTCCGGGCGATATAAATGAAAATTCGAGACAAAATTTGGATTCCCTAGTGTATAGTCATTAATTAAAAATAATATTTTATGCAAACAAATTATTTTATTCATTTATTTAATCGACACCATATATTATAAACCTTATATTAAAACCGAATATCTTAAGTTTATCCGTGCCTTTAAATTATAATTATTCCAAAAAAATATTTATAAAGCAAAAAATTCCTTCAAGTAAAAAGTTGTCAGTACAATCAACATAGCTTGTGAAATAAAAATTTGCGAAATAATTCTAAAAGATATCTAAATTTATTAATTTATTAAATTAAAAAAATCAAAAAAATTTAAAAAATGTTTCAAAAGACAAGAATCATGAAGACTTTAATAATGTAAGTTGCAGGTCGTCTGAATTACTAAAAAATTTAATTTTTTCAATAAAAAACGTAAAATATTGACAAATAATCAATCAATCTAAATTCAATTAATTAATTTGATTTAAAAGAATTGAAGAGAATTTGATGAAATTTATAAGAAATTCCAGATGAATTTCAATGAATCCAGTATAAATCCATGAGACTAAAACAATTTTGTTCAAATTTTGAAGAATTCAAATAAACGGTACAAAATATTAAAAATTAAGAAAATTCGTTTGATTTCGATAAGGTCAGAGTATATAAAAAAAATCTAAGGAAAATAAAAATAACACGAATGGAATTCATAAAAATGCAAGTGAACTGAAAACAATTCAAAAACATATAAAAATGAGTTCCGGATGTTTGAAATGACTTTAAAAAATTTCACAGGAATAAAAAAGAATTTGATGATATAATAAAGAATTCAAGTAAAATAAAACAGTTTTTATATCAAATAAAAAATAGCAAAAAATTTGAAAAATTTTCCACAATTAAGTAGAAATGAGAAAATTTAGAAGAATTCAAGAGAATTTCAAAGAAGTTAGAAGAATTCAGAATAAGCAAATAGAAATTTAGCATGAATTGCAAATAAATAAAAATTGATTGCGACGAATATTTACAAATATTTGAAACGCTACGAAATCCCTCACTTTTGTGAATAAATTCTTTGAAATCCACTAAAATATTATAAAATCCTGTGAAATTCGATGGAATCCGATATTTCCTGAAATACTGTCAAATTTAATAAATAATTATCTTGAGCTACTACATTTTTTACAACTAGATGGACATTTTTTGTATTAACTTAAAATCCTTTAAAAAACCTGAAATATTTGTAAAGCTATGGAAAATATCTTGGAATTGTTTGAATGCCCTAAGATCTTAAAAATCCTTTGGTATACCTTAAAATTATTGAAATCTATAAAAATGTCTTGGAACCTTCTAAAATACCCTACAATATTTAAAATTCTTTGTAATATTGTGAAGTATTTCGAAACTTTAAAGCTCTCAAAAATGACTTAGAAGTTTTAAGAATCCCCTAAAATCTCAAAATTTTTATGAAATACCTTCACTTAGAATACCTTTACATTATTGAAATATAAAAAAATACTTAGAACCTTTTAAAACACTCTTAAATATATTTTGAATTGATTTAAAAAAACACTTGGCACTTTTTAAAATACCCTAAAATCTTCAACATCTTTTGAAATCCTCTAAAATCATTAAAATCTATTGAAAATTCCCTGGAACCAGCTTCTAAAGTATCCTAAAATATTTCCAGTCCTTTTAAACCTTTTGAAATCCCTTGAAATTTTCAAAACCTCTTAAAAATTTCATGGAATTTTCAAAAATTCTTTAAAATTTTGAAAATTCTTTAAAATATGTTCCAATTATTGAAATAATTGGAAAATTCTTTAGAATCTACTAAAATATCCGAAAATCTTCAAAAACCTTGGGAATACCCACACATTATTGAAATCTATTGAAAACTCTTTGGAATATTTAATAATACCCTGAAATATTTCAAGTTCTTCGTAATCTTTCGAAATTCTTGTAAACTTTTCAAAACTTTTCAAAATTATTCAGAGGTCTTTAAAATACCCTGAAATATTTCAAATACTTTGCAATACTTCCACCTGATTAGAATCTATTGAAAATTCCTTAGAATCTTTTAAAATATACTAAAATATACCTCAAATTTTTTTAAATCGCTTAAATCTTTTTAAAGCTCTAGACATTTTTTAAAATACCCTAATATCTTTTAATATCTCTTCAATTTATTAAAATATATTAGAAAATCCTTAGCATCTTTCAAAATACAATAAAATATTTCAAGAACTTTGCAATATATTGAAATCCCTTGAAAACTTTTAGAGCTCTTCAAAATGCAGTGGAATTTCCAAAAATACCCGCAAATCTTCTTAATAAAATTCCTTGGAATTTTTTAAAATATCGTGAAATGTGAAGAGTTCTTTAAAAACTTTTCAGATACTATGTAATATTTAAAAATATTTCAGATCCTGAAAAATCCATTGATTCTAGCGAAATAATTCTTTGAAATCCCCTCACATTATTGAAATTCATTAAAAACTTCTTTGGAATTTTGTTCAATACGTTAAAATATTTCAGTCGTTTGGAAATCCCGTGGAAAATTTAGAAGATCTTAAAACTTCCTTGAAATTTTCTTAAATAGCCTAAATTGTTTTAAATTCTTTAAAATTCCTTCAAATTATGGAGATTAATTAAATATTTCTTGGAATCTTTTAAAATACCCTAAAATATTTAAAAAGAATTCAAGAAAAGAAACAAATAGTTTTTTACTTATAAGTTGAAAGAATACCTTGAAATCCTTAAAATCCTAAAAATCCTTTGAAACACCTTAAAATTATTGAAATCTATCAGAAATTTCATCAAATATTTACAAAAGAACCCCAAAATGTTTCAAATCCTTTAGAATACCTTTACATTATTAAAATCTAAAAAAAATGGAAAGTGAGTTGAGTGATCATTTTATTTAAAAACAAATGGACCATAGTATCTTCATCTCAAAAAGTGACTAAAAGTGACTATGTAGCAGCCTTGAGTATGCCTAACAGATTTCTGCAAAAATTCCCTGACATTTGCGAGATTTTTAGGTTTTTCCTGACTAGCGATCACCCTGATGAAACATAATTTCATAGTCATATCAACCAGATTTCTGATGACAATAGCCACAAAATTTTGTAACCAGACGAGTTCAGTAACTCAAACCAGAACTTCTTTCGGACTGTTAATTCGTTGAAATTGTGAAACAGTACAGGGAACAATGGAAACTCGAATTTCAGCTTGAAGTATAAAAAGCCATGGATATGTTCCTGCAGGCAAAATTGCTTAGGACAAGCTTCGAAACTGAGTCGGGCAACGCGTTGTAAGGCTGGAAACGTGAGCATTACCATAAAACTGTGAACTTTATGAGAAGTGCATCTCGCGTCTGAAAACGCGGGTAGTTCCAAGGCAAGGGATATCCCGTGGCGCTCCCTGTCGTTATCAAAATTCCGTCACAAAGGCCACACATCAACTTGGACCCCATGGTCCATGCGACCACCACCTTTACAAGCGGAACGACTCGCTTTGCCGTCATTTGGCCTCCAGTCGTCCACTCCACCGTGAGCCAGGTAGCAAATGACCGGTTGCATTTCGTTTCTTGCAAAGTGAGCCCGTCAGCGAATGGTACGCATGTACCTATATTATTCTCAACGATCGTAAAGCAATCCACTTTATGCACAAATTTCATTCTCCCGGGACAACGTGCGAATCAAAAGAATACTTAATGTTCCGGCATATAGCTGATGTCATTTACAGCAGAAATATGTCCTGTAATAAAAAAAACATTAGATTTTTCTTCACTTCGCGACATAGAATAGGATAGAATCTTATCTACATAACAGAACACAAGTTGCTAGGATAAATGGTCATCTATGCAGTGAAATCTTCGAAACGTCGGGTGTCCCCCAAGGGTCGCACATGGGTCCCCTACTCTTTCTAATCCTCATAAATTATCTAAAGCAATCCATTCAGCATAGTAACTTTCTTTGATACGCGAATGACCCAAAATTGTATCTCAAAATTTCTTCCTTTGTTTGTGCTGCTAAACTTCGAGAAGATCTTGAAAGAATTCACTTATGGTCTTTGGAAAACAACATGCTTTTACAGTCCATCCCGCAAGAACGTGGAGCTTACATCTTCAAATTGAATTATTGTAATTAGAAAGAGGCTCCACAGGGAAAAAGTACTTTTTAAACACTAATGCGCAACTACCTAGTGAATTGTCCAATCTCCAGTATTGTCGATTATTGCTTGACATCGTCTGGGCATGCTTTTAACCAATCTTTCTGCATACATTGGAGAACATGACCAACAGGTTTCTCAAAGATGTCGTGATAACTGTTTGACAGTAAATGAACCATTCCCTCAAGTTTGTTCTTCGTGAAACTGCAAACATTCTCGATTGTATTTGCATCCACTGACTGTGCAGGCCTGTCTAAGGTCACTATGGCATGTTTCTCTTTCCACGCTGTCCACAAACGACTTCAATGTTTTGGATCGTTATCTTCTGAGTATCCAATTTGACGTAACTGTTCCAAAACACTTCTTGGCAGACTTCCGAAACCCTCTCTGATAAATTTAGGTTATTCTTACTGCGTTTCAATTTTGAGTGAAGAGGACTAACGTTCCAAACCCTAGTATATTGAAGCAACCCCAAGCATGAATTTTTATGGGATGCTCAACAGTGCGCACCAACAATCGACTATGCAAATCCAATCGACAATGTTTGGAGTTTTATGAAGAGGAAATTTGAGGAAAATGGTGCATTCACTGTCAAACAGTTATCACGATGTCTTTGAGGAATCAAATGGTCATTTTCTGCAAATGTATGCAGAAGGATTGGTTGAAATCATGCCCAAACGATGTCAAGCAATAATCGACAATACTGGAGATTGGACAATTTAGCAGGTAGTTGGGCATTAGTGTATGAAAAGTAATTCTATCTCATGAAGTCTCTTTTTATTTACAATAATTTAATTTGCAGATATAAGCGCCACGTTCTTGTGGGATTGACTGTAAGTATAAAAAAATGCCAAATCATCTCATTCGCAAGAAAGAGGAAGCTAACTAGATTCTTTTACAACGTCGGAGGACAACTGTTGGATAGAGTTCTCTTTGTGAGAAATCTGGGTGTCATCTTTGACTTTGCCCTGACTTACCTGGATCATTTATCTATGATTGTGAATAAAGCACTAAAGCTTCAGGTTGCATTGTTAGAACTTCTAAGTCTTTTCATAATCTTCTAGTTTTTAAAACACTCCATGTCTTGCCAGTCAGACCTCATCTTGAGACGGCCTCCATCATCTGGTCACCCTTCTATGCGGCCCATATGATGAGAATTGAACGAGT